>CM053985.1:5192390-5453917 GCA_028641955.1 Protonibea diacanthus
CAAAGTAACCTGACTAACAGACTGATCATTAGAACTAGCTAACGGTACTTTAGACTTTAGCGTCCTTCAGGAGACTCAGAGTTAAGGGCTGGCAGCTGTAGGAAAAACCATCAAACATTTTCAGCATAAAATATGATCTAGTTTCACCAAATTTAGTGAAATAGTTGGCGGCTTAGTGTTGTAAAGCATTATGCACTTCTCCCAGGAGATTTTACTCAAGGTCCAAAGTTGCATAGTGCAAGAAGAAAAGTCTGTGCAGCATGAAAATGATTTAAAGTCTGTTATGTTAGGGTACAAAAATTTACATAATATTGCTTTAACCTTCTAAAGCCATAGAAGCCATTATTATAATGTTAATGTTAACTTGATGACAAAGAAAAAACTTTCCTCCCTCAGTTGGACGTTTACAGTTTGATAATGATGAGGACTGGAGCAGCCCTCTACACAAACAGAGTTCCTCAGACTCCGAGCAGTTTGGAGCCAGAGCTTAATGTTAAACACGACCACAGATCTGAAATCTGTGGGTCAATCAGAGTACACAGACACCATGACCTCCACATCATTCCAAAACAAAGACAGAGCTCCCTCTCATCTTGCAGTGCTGGAAGTGAAAAGTGTCTGCACAAACAGCATTTTTCAAGACAACTTTCATAATAGCAATAAAGTCAAGTGCGCGGGAGTGAAAGGCAAGGCCACCTTTTCTGCAGCCAATGAATTCCACTGCCTCTGGAAGAGGTAAACAGGGCTAAATTAGATCTGAAAAGGATCTGTATTGGTTTGCTGCAGATGACACTGTCTTGCAGTTAAGATTTGTAATCAGAAATTAATAGCACCACAAAAAAATAACAGCTCGTTTACAAGCTAATGGAAACAAGTCTACCTGATTTCCTCTGAATATTGAGTAGTGGATAAAATTGCAGAGAGACAATAGACAAGGCTCTTGTTCTGGTGCTGTGTGTGTGTGCTGTGTATGAGGCTGAGCAAGCAAGAGTCTTTTAAGCTTACTTTCAAAGCTGCAAGCTGATCATGAATATTTAAAACTAGGCAGATATCTGAAATATAGTTTTGGTACCGTGCCTTTTTTTTTTTTTTTTTTTTTGCATGTTAAATAAGCAGTACATTTTGAGCAGGAGCCACGGAATAAAAATAAATACCGTCTTTGAAGCCGTGGCTCACTCACTATAAAGTGTGGTTTTCATCCCAAACATTTGTTGGATGAATTAAAAATATCAGAAAAACTGAATTTTAAATGATCAGGAGAGCGCTCTGGAGAGCATATTATGAATACACAGTAAAGCCTTTTGGCTGGATCCAAACGGAAGACGTGCCTGCTGCACCGCTGCATGAGAAGGATGGGCGAGTGGGTGGGTGGTGGTGGAGGGTAATTTGGATCTCACTGTCCAATAGAGTCATTCCTGAGCTCTGATGGGCTCCCTGAGGTGTTACATATGAAAGGCGCCTCTTTCTTCCACTCAAACGTTAGCAGTCTCAAATTTTATTTCTGTGTCATGCACTATTCATGCTCTGGGTCTGCGTTGTGTTGCTCTGCAGGTGGTTGGGAGGAAGAGGAGGATGCAGATGAAATATGGATTATCTCCTCTCAGTGTCTGGCTAAGCCCCACTTTGCTGGCACCGCTGCTTTTCACTGTAGCTCCTCTCCCACTCAGCCAGCCAGCTGCAGGCCTAGCATCTGGATACTAACCCCCTTGCCCAGCCTTTAATCAACCAAATACACACACACACACACACACACACACACACGCACACACAACGTCTCTATCCATCTCCCCCCTTGATGAAACACCCCCCTCCTGCATGAGTTGCTGCTGTTCAGTGTTTTCTGTGCAACAGGAAATGCTGACTTCTGAAGATTTAGGTATCCAGTAAACAGGATCTTGAACGAAAATAGCCATCAACTGGGAGAGCAGCGATGACAGCCCAAACTGCCCTATTAAGAGATGGGTCTGGGCAGTTTGGATGACAGATATCATCCAAACACTGGTGAAGACATGACTCCCTACAGGAAGGAAATTCTCAGCCCAACCCTTCAGAACCCTCCAGGACATCAGTCAGAGCTGCTCCTAATCCCAAACCCACACAGCCCTGCACAGTCTGAAACTGACTAGATAATGCTAAAAATACTAGATATTACATAGACCTGCTCACACTGTAGATTTACATTAAAGGATAATTCAGATTTTTCACAACAAGCAGTAATAGTACTCACCAAGCTAGCAGCTGAGATCTGAGAACGTGTCAACATTGATTAAAAGATGTCAGGCGGGGCAGGAAATACGAGCAGTCGGGCCTTCATTACAGACTTTAAACAACAAAGCCTCAGATTAGCCAAACTTATATAGAAGAGAAAATGAAGGCAAAACTATCCTGAACATCTGTTATGATTTACATGTACTGTTATGGTTTTACTGTACTTGCTGTAATAGTGTGCAAACACAGTTTCCCCGCGCAATGACGGATTAGCAGCATTTCCGATGCAGCAACTCTCGGTTTCACCTTCAAATTAAGATAATCTTGTTAATATGTCGGTATGTTTGCAACCCGTCAGTGTTTTTCTCTCCATGTTAAACTCTTGTAGTCGGTGTGTTCCCAGATTTTAGCAATTACAAAACTAGAAAAATAACACACAATTTGTAATAAACTGCAATTATCACTGTGTTTCAACATTGTTCCTCTCCTCACAACAGTCTGTGGTCAAAGGAATCTGAAGTAGATGAATTAGAAGAGACAGGCAAACATGGGCTGAGCTCCATATAAGAGCCATAAACCTGTATTGTGTTAGAGCTTAACATTTTTGTGTTACAAACCATCCTGATGTGTACAAGCTGAAGTGTCTACACTGCCCATTACAGGGTGACAGTTGTAAAAAGGGAAGTGTGAGATTATAACAGTCACATTTACACACTGTGACTGCACTGAGGACAATTTGGAGAGAGTAATGAAAACATTAAATTATTGTTCACGTTGCTGGATACCCCCTGGAACCTGTTCAAGGACCTTTGGGGATCTCCAGACTCCACTTTGTAATACATCCACAACATAGCTATTTTAACCCAGGGGAACATGGGTGATCTAATAATTGCGCATAGAACAACAGTCATCATTGCACACTTCAGTGAGTGGTGCTTCAGGCTGGTCCAATAGCAGCTGATAGAGCCACTGCGCCTCCCTGTCTACAGCTGTGATTATCAGGAACACTGAGGAGCTTGTGTGTTTTTGTCTCCGTCAGACAGAGGATGTCCGGTGCGCGCCAGCCATCTGATTACCTACAATTCTAATACCATGCAGCCACTACAAATCAGTTTAACCTCATCTCCTTCTCTTAATTGGCCAAAATACGGGTACTTTCCGGGGTCGAAGACCAAGGCTGTTTAGCAACCTTGATGAAACCTGAAATCAGGATACAGTATGTCACTGACACTGATGCATTTGTGGTTGGAAACATTCGATTTATTCAAGCACTTGTTGTATGGGTACTTTCTGATTCAAATCATCTACTAAAGTTCTTCTAAATGACACACTTAACCTAACATTTGGAGTGGGTGAACATCATCTGATAAAAGGAACTGTGAAGTACAGCAACTGAAAACAATATTGTGAATGTGAAACAGTTTTTATGTCAAGTCAAAAGGTTCTGACAACTCATGCTAATATCCACAGAGTGGGAATAGATGGCATATTGCTTGTATGGCGTTACGAGCAATGTGGGAGTTGGGCAAACTGCATGCAGACAGGAAGAAAACACGGGTGTTTGTTGCTTTCCTGTTGCCTGCCCACTGTGGAATCCAACCCCACCCTGGCAGACTGGATTCGTGAAAGACTGGTAGAGTTCTGAAAAAGTTTTTAAAAAATGGTCTTCTCATTATTATAGTTGCAGATGGGAATGCAATGACAATAAGATTACCCATAATGCCCTGTTGTCTGTAGAAATGAGGGATTCTCTAAAGGTGTATAAATGTCCACAGAAATACAGTCCAGGTTTAAACTATTTCTGTCCAAATTCAAACTTTTCAGAGTATGGTACTGGCCCATTGTGTGTTGACCCGCTAGTACAGCCCTGACAAACATGTCAACATGTCAACACTCCTGTAAGAAAGCAAACTTTAATGAGCACTCCCCTCAGACTTTCAGTGTATAGCCAGGCCAGGGGTTTAGCAAGGCCACACCACATTACCTCTGTTGTTACCTTTGCACGAGCTGGCAGGAGCTGCTTTGTGTGTGTGTGTGTGTGTGTGTGTGTGTGTGTGTGTGTGTGTGTGTGCAAATGTGTTGGGTGAACAGAGGCCCATGCTCCGGCCCACACAGAGAGAGTGGGGTCTCTGTCTGGAGGCTTAAAATAGAGTGGAGGGTGTGAGATGACTGCAGCCAGACGGACTGTGTGGAGAGCTTTTGTCAGAAGAGTTTTTTTTTTTTTTTTGGGGGGGGGGGGGGTCATGCATTCAACAACTCTCTTAGTGCTGTGCAATGAGTTCTGCAGAATGTAAGTGGAGTCCAAAAATAACTCACTACAACGTTGGCTCCAGATCCTGATACATGTGCTGCATAGACTCCTTCAAAGATAGAGTTCCTTATGGTTAGAAGAATGGCTGGAAAAACTGTCCAAATCACATTTACAAAAGCAGACACTAACATTTTCCAATAAAGTAACAACCATAAAGTTGGTGTGCTATGAGCTCCTTAAAGCAGGGTGAGGCAGCTTTCACTGCAGGTTTTACAGACCCAGACTCCTAAAGCTGTTCAGTAAAATCACGCCACACTGGGTAATCTGCCCTGTAAGACAATGTTTTTTTATGATTAGCATAATAACCATTAAAACTTTTACTAGTTGCGGTCACAGAGGAATGTCCTTCATATAAGAGGTGGACACGGCTGACTGGCCAATATCTATTTTTAATCAAATACTGTGTATTGGCTAACACACTGATGTTCTCTCTCACAAGATATTTCTGTCAGCAGCAGCCAAACACGCACAGCTGTGCACCCGAGAACACACACACACACACACACACACACTGCTGCCATAGGACTTTTATTTGCGAGTTAAAAAAAAAAAAATTACTGGACAGTGACACCCTTTTCCAATAATCCTCCTTGAGAAAGAGCTGTAAGAATCCAGCTTTGGCAAAAGAAAAGCAGGCACACAATCGAAAGCAAATCTTTCTGTGGGAAAATGGAATATAACCACAGGGCTTTTTGTCAGCTTTACACAGCTAGAAAAAAGGCAGATATGCAAGTTTCCCAAAAGGTCCAAGTCAGCTTTTCACACAGGACTGCAGAGGTTACAAAAACATTGCGCAGGGAACTGACTTGGGGAGCTGGACAGACACCAACGGCATTAACTACAATACATGCTAACATCCTGTGCTTTTGTGACCATAGCATTGTCCTGCTCCTTTAAAGCTCAGCGGGGATGTGAACACATAACGGTGGTCTGTGACACACTGCAAACCGTGTAGGAAACAACAACTGCCCACTGACATTGTATTCTTTAGGTGACATCCACATGTCAGTACATGTCAAATGTCATCATAACTAACTATATGGACATTTTCAGAGTTCAGAATTCAGCAACTTGATGTAAACGAGTAAAAGGAGTGTTTAGAGGTAAAACTCTTGCAAGTAATGAGAACCGAAACTTACGTTATGATGTCCCATCAACAGGCACTATAGGTTTAAATCCCAGAAGCCCCCACTAACAAGTTATCAACATAACAAATGAACATTATATGGAATTCTTGCTACTTGCCGCACAGGTTTACAGCACAGATGCCCTGTCATTCTGGACATGTTTAAATCTTCAAATACATGTCCTGACACGACACAGAAAGTTAAAAGTTAGATCTTGTCTAAACCTGCAATAGCCAAATGAGTATGAGTTTGTCATTAAAGCCAGTAGGCAGTGACCTCTCTGGTCAGCATCAGCTCAGCCATGCAGGCAGTTCCATTTTGTGTTAGACAGCAGAGTTTGGAACATGGAGAGAGACATTAAAAGTGAGACTGTCTGAGACTTCCCCAGATTTCACTGTAATTACTGTGAGCATCTGCACTCTGTCCAGGCTGCAACCACCTGAGTACTGTGGAGCATGGCCCTCTCACTAAGACTGGCAGAGATGTGGGCCCGGTCCCTGTGCCATAGCAATTTCAGCAAATAAATAAGATATGCAACAATAGTTTTACTTCTAACTCCGGATGCACCCCTCATTTCATTAGGCTGAAACTCTGACTGAAACAAAGAGAGACAGGACAGGGCCATAAGCGTTGCGTGCCAGAGGGTGGTTAGATAGATAGCGGGCAGGCACCATCCAATAAGAAAATGAACACTCAATCTTATTTTGGATCCCTGGAAGCACTGGAGTTGTGTTTTTCTCTTAAATCAGAGCAGATTTTTATCTAACCACTAAACTGCTGTGAACAGATCGACTGCTCACTGGAATGCCCCAGTCACGGTAAATATTTCATATGAAACCTATTGTTGTCTGCCCCACTGGGGCCTCAGCAAATGGCCCAGTGAGGGAGAAAACACTGGAGTGGATTCCACAGACCAAAGCCCATTAGTCCACTGGCCTCAGGAAGGAACCAAGCAATATCTCAGAATGATGAAAACAACTTTTTCAGGCTGGTGAAGAAGGATGATATCTGAAGACCTCTGCTAAACCTGTGGAATGTATCAAACGGGGAACAGCCTGTGTCAGATTATGATTCAAGGATGCAAAGAGAAACTGTATGCAGCTTCAGCGCAAATGGGAAAGAAAACGATGACTCTCACTGTTTACACATAACTTATTTTGTCATGTAATAAGAAGCCAACAGACCCCCACCCTTAAAAGCCTCAAAAACACAACCCTGTGAAATATCACTTCCAGATTTGATGCCCACACGAATAACAACATCTCACAACAAGAGTGACGCTGTATCACATAAACTGCAGTCATCTGTGTTGACTGTACCACAAACAGAAGCCAAATCTAACTGTTCCATGGGAAAGCAACCTTGTTTCCAAGCACAACAAATATGTCCCCAACTACGGTGTTTGTAATATGCAAATTTTACACTGAACACTGAAAAGAACAGAGTAAAAACACTGTACAATGAATATGTGAACTTAAAAATGATGAATACCCACTTAAGACCTCCCAACAGTCACCTGCTGGGAAGAGAAAAGCCGAAATGAAGATGAGGACGTCAGTTGGTCTAGGAAGGAGGCAGCTTTGAATCACCAGCAGCCATTTAGCGAGTCAGTGAAAGACCTTTCAGAACAATAGCAAAGCTGCTAAACTGCTTCGTTGCCCGGCAGTGCATCACACCAGAGAAACAGGGCAATGATGTCTTGGCACATAACTGCTTTACGTCATTAGAGGAGACACCTTATCAGCCATGGCCACAAATCAGAAACCTTACCAGCACTTCCAACTTAGCCCTGTCTTGGTCCACATTGGCCTGTGATAGATGCAGGGTCTGTGCAAAGGAATAACTTCCACATTTTTCTCCTGTCAGTTTCTAAACATTCAGTGGCTTCAAAATGCTATAAAGACCGTAGACGAAAGGGGGCTCAAAGTAGATGAAACTATAAACCAAAATACTGTTCCACAACCAACAGCATAAACACGGTAGATTTCCTGTTCATGCATGTGCATGTTTCAAAAGTCAAAGTGCTACAGGGATGCTACAAATGCCACTTCCACACTGCATGCCAAAAGAGAAGCCACGTGGTGAACGGACTGCTATTTTCTCCTGAAAAACAAGGGCTTCAAATTCCTCACATGTTGTGGAGATTAGAAAGCAATTCTTTGGAATTCTGTGCCCCATATGGTGACAAGGTGCTCACATCTCCCTTATTAGGGGTCTGTTTTCCTTGCCAGGAGTTCCAACACTTGTTCTACGGCCAAAATAAAGATTAAGCAACAGAGTGGAGCAAAGAGAAGGCCAACAGCGTGTTGTGAAATAATGCTAATGTTGGTCTGAATGGATAAACCTCCTCTCATCGGCTGCTCTGAGAGTAAGCTCTGGACTGTAAAGTAGTAGAAGGATGGAGAAGGGCAGGGGGAGGGGTCTGTCACATGGCTCATGACTCATTTGAGGTATTAGACTACTGTTGTTCCAGTTTCCCAAATCACCTCAATAGCCTTGTCGGACAACACACAATGAGTCAGCCCTTGGACACTTTCAATGAAAAGATGGTGGCATTCCCAGTTCAATCCTTAATGAATCTGCAAAATGACCACTAAGCTCCTATTGTGCAAATCTCTGGAGTTTTACGGGAAAAGCCACCCACCCCAACTGCACTCATAGAGGGCCTCTTACCTGCGAAGGGCTCAGCGATGTCAATGATGGGATGTTTACTGAGCTACCTTACGAGAGCAGCACAGCAGCTTCTGTAGTGGCATCAACAAAACAAGCACTCCCCCCCAGTGGAGCTTTTTCTGAAGTAACATCAGAACAGATTCTCTGCACATTAAGCTTGAATTAGGTTGTCTCAGTGTGAGAAATTAGTCTCTGTAACTGTCTGAGAGCATGGCTGTCATATTTCATCACATGCGTTGTTTCACTAGACCAGCCAGGCGATAAACACAAAAATAGACCCAGCAGACATTAACATAAGACACCATCACTGCTGGATCCCAGTTTGACATCAGACGGCCTGAAACCGGCCTGCATAAAAAGAGATATCATTCCCTCAGGCCACAGCCTTCTGAGTGGCGTCACCAAACCAAAGCGGTTTGTTGCATCATCAAGGCTGCCCTGCATGTTCGAGTTGGGATATTAAAGAGAGAAAACACAGCGCTGACTGATTGGGACTCCAACAGCTCCCATTAGCGAGGCACGTTCCAGAGGCATGCAACAATTAAGGCAGCTCTGCCTGCCAGGGAGGACTGAAAGATCCATGAGCAGCCAAATGCTCATCATTCAATCCAGCCAAGCTGAAACCCCGAGCCAAAGAATGTAACTTAGAGAGAAAAATATCCATATAAACAAAAAATCACATTAACTACAGTGATTCTGCAGCACATTTACAATTGATTCATTATGAGACATGCTCATAGGCAAGCGAAAAACAATGTTCACATCCCAGTGAAAAGAAGCTGCACTTGAACAAATGATGCCTACCGTGACAGTAGTGAGAAGTAGTGAAATACTAATATACGCATATCCAACTTAAAATATGCAAAGAGAGATGGATAACTTCCCGAATTCATCACCAAGGGAGCATTAATCCAGTATGTAGGTACCGTTTTTTAGCTTCACCGTGTCCACGGGGGACAGAAATGTGTCTAGTCACAGCGATGGTAATGGCAGAGTTGTCCTGGCAATACAATTTTTTGCACTTGTTCCTCTGAGAGCAAAGAGGAGCTTCAGCATTACAGAGAGGCTGACCCACTTCAGAAGCTCACTGCACAACACTGCAATGCTGCCACTAGCAAAGTTCACAAACAAAATATACACAGTACACAGGAAATCATACATAAAAGCATCTGTTACATTCACTCAGCATCCAAGTCACAGATAATTACAGGAACATGCAGCCTTTTGATAGTAAACGTACCAAAGAAACCTAGAAACTTCATCTGGCAGCCTTCAGCTCTTCCCTGGAGACATTATCTGCAGTGAAAAGGCAGAGAAAGTCTTCCTCTGCAGCACCTGCTCCAGACACTGCACAACTCTGCACCCCTCAAACCCCAAAACAGGGCAAGCCGAACATAATTTACCTGAGCCTGACTTTGAAACGAACCTCTGAGAGAACAGGTCCCACCAAAGGGCACCATATAGCCATAGATCGGGTATCTAAACACTGAAGACGAAAGAGGATTCAAAATGGTGAGGACTTCTCAAAGTGCACAGCTGTGGTAAAAGAGAGGCAGCAGCATTCAGCCGAGAGGGAAAGTTAATTAGGTTTGTTGGTGTATGTTGGATAGAGAAAACAGGAGGCTTGTTTGCCACAGAGACTGGAGTACAGCACAACAGCAGCAGCTTGTGGCTTCCGGGCTCCAGGGTCGGAGGGCTGGGGACATTATGCCAGTCCTGCTGCCTGCAAGCCTCAGATTGCAAAGCATGGATTGAGGCCTGTAATTTCAGATCGGTCTCTGTGCACGTGCCCGCTGTGATTTCCACACCACAATATGGCAGGGGACACAATAGCTCTGCCTTTGAAGGCCTTCCCACAGATTTAGTATCCAACTCTCATCCCCTGCTGCGATGACCAGATTTCACTGAGACTGCTTGGAATAATTCTGGACTCTTTGGAGAATGGAGGCAATTTGTCATCGTTAATATAGCAGAAACATGAATATATTTGCATATTCATCATTTGTTAAACAGTAGCACTACAAAAAAAATACAGCAGTAATGAAGTATTGAGTCCTGGAACCCACCGTGTCCTTTAATCAATATATCAGGATTAAACCATCGATGAAACACTAAAACTGACGTATTTTCCATGGCTGGATATGCTACCCATACTCTGGCACTCAGAATGCTAACCCAATTTTTTTTAGGTCACAGCTAGTTGGCTGCCAATGCCAACGCTGTTAGACTCATCTCTCATGCAGATAATACACAACACTCACAATTATGTTATCTGTTTGGTAGGCTTGGACTATATATCGATGGACTGTAAGATGATTTTCAGCTGGAGGTATCTCGATATCTATGGTTGTGTTAGGCCTTTGCAGGCATTACGGCAATCAATCAATGTGCAGCTCAAAGGTAATTTACAGGATTTGCATAAATGTGATGATGTCTGTTGATTTGTCAGGGATGGACAAGCCACACAGCATTCCAAACTGATTATTCCTAACTGGTGAGGGATGTCCTGGGTGAGCAGAAGAAATCAATGCTCATCAGTATTGGGTATACAGGATTTTGTATCAGTTTAGAAGTATGTCATTTGTTTGATTATTATAATTTTATTCATACTATACATGTCAGTTGAATTGCATACAGCGCCTGGGCACCAGGTGGGGCTTGGTTGGGCTAAGGGCTAAAATGATAACATAGGCCTGCTGTTGTGTGAAGTTCTCGGGATTGGTGGTACTGTCAGCAAGCAAAGGCAGGGACCTTTTCTCTGCTGACACCATGCTGACAGCGCTTACACACATGTCAGGGTATGCTACTGTGATATGTGTTAACATCTGTGTGTCAACATTCAGCAATTTTGTCAGTTGCTCCTCTGATCAGCACATTGTACCAGCTCTTGGTTACTTTGTCTGTCCGTCCGACGTGTCAAATAATGTGATATAACACTGACAGTGTGTCATCCACTTAGCACCACAGAACTATTGTATTTTTCATTTCCCCCTAAAATTTTTCCCTGACTGTAGAAAGTACCATGAGTTCATTTCTGCAGATAATTATATAAGGTAGTAAAGCACTCAGCACACTTCGCTTTCATCACCATTACCAGAACAAGATCATAACAAGACCTTGTTAAAGTCACAACATGAGCGGCGTGAGAACATGAAGGATCAAGGACAAGGGTGCACTCAGTCCGGTCTCCCGTGACTTCACTGTTAAGTGATGCTTGGGCACTGCACAAGGAGGGCATTGATACATGTTATGCTGGCCAGTCACAGACACCAGCAGGCTTAATTAGCAACAGGATTTCAGAGACATTACGCTTCAAGGACTGAGTAAGTGACACAGGGAATACAGTGGAGGTGGATTAGGGCTTAGAGCAGACTGAGGAATGAGTACTCCCATCTGAGCATTCAAGTCTGGAATGTAGCTGCTCCATGACCCCAAAAACACTCCTTGTCTTCCCTTGTGGCCTGAACAACAGGGGCTGCAGCTGGCCACTCCTTCACAGGAACTAACCCGCCCCACACACACACACCCACACATGAACACACTCAGAGCCAGTTTCAAGAGAGACAGTGCACAAAACAGGCGAAGAGTGGGTTTTATTGGATTAAGTCTCTCTTAACTGTACTAGAATATGATGGAAAGAATTTGGGAACTCAAGGAGGTCTGTGTCAACACGCCTTGTTTGCTTAACTTTGAGAATGTCGCTGGGTTTAATGCACTCTTTTCCACATGTCCTATGACTGCAGAGGTACAAAGGAAAAAAAAAAACATGCCTTAGTACAGCTGCTGACCAACCAACAGGGTATTAAATTGAGACTCTTCCAGGAAAGCAGCTTGGTAACCAACGGCAACTTAGAGCAGCCATAGGGAAATGAATACCCATGTGAGCTTAATGGCAGCTAAAGGTCCGGTTAAGAAAATATGGCCTGTGATTCTTCAGCACTGGGTACATTTTAGAAGCAATGTACCTGCAGTATCAATCTTATTTTTTTCCCAAAGTCTACAAGCACAGTGGCCAGAAAATGCAAGAGAATAAGTGCCATGGGCCTTTTTGAGACATGTAAAAGCACAAATAATGATGAAAAACAGGGTGTTCTAGCAGCTCAGGAGCTAATGTGCCTGCACCATCAGGTCATGACTTCTCTTAGTAACTCTGCCAGTGTATTATTATCTAATAATGCAGCAATGTCATTTAAGCTGCAACATGTAGAATATTACATTCATACAACATTCAAAAATAATTTGGATAGCATGATAAGTGCAGAACATGGGACCACCATTGAGAAAACAGATTTATTTTGTTTTGCCTTTTATGTGTCCCCAGATATGACTGATATTGAGTCATGCCACTGGTGCTGTCTTTCATGTCTCTTGCAGCTCTACTGGCCTGCGATTGAATCCTGACACAACATTTCCTCTCCAACTTTCAGCTGTCCCCCTCTTCAGGAAAAAGAACACACGGCTACGATGTCCTATTACCAAACTAAAAGCTTGCTTGGCTGAAGCAACAGGATACTGGCAGCTCTAAAAGCCTACACCACAGGGCCAGGATTGTACACTCTCCAACCCAGCGCAGAGTGTTAAGTACAGCACCTTCCACGGATGGCTGGCACCTGTCCCTCCATATCTGCAGACCTGGTTGGCACAGATCAACACTGCACCACGCTCCACTTCACAGCCTATTACACATTCCAAACAAATTAAATATGGGGGGGTGGTGAGGGTTGTGATGGGGTGAGATGGCATTTTCATGGAGCCCCAGCAGCCAGCGCAGGCCACGCATACTGTAGAGGTTCATTAGACAGCTCAATAGAGCCTTGTGGAATGTGCGAGGAGGCGCATCACTCCATTGTTCACCGGTGGCTCCTCCGGGAACACTGAGCACATATCAAGAGAAGATGAGTAACAATGCTGTGCCATCACATGTAATGACATATGACAGCCAGCCCAGTGTCGAGATGCCTCTATTGTGGAAACAACTGAAGTGTACAAACGGTTGTCTGCATAAAGAAACAGCCGCCGCTGGGAATGCCAGGAACTCGTTTATCTTTCCCATTTTAGGAGGTTTTGTTCTTGGTTTGGCTGAACTCTTGCCACTGGTTAGCATAATGTTTGTGTGCAGGCACCGTTGGGCCGAAGCTGTGGCTGCTAGAGTGGAGGATGCGTGTAGCAGGGGCCATTGTGGTCCCGAGGCCAGTCAGCTTATAGTGGTTTGGACTTTCCCTCTCACTCTTTCCTCCTGTATCATTCTCTTTTATTTTTCTCCCTGGACCAAAGCCATGAGCAGTTACAGCCACTATTGTGTGTTGCGAGGTCCAGAGCAGCATTCTAATGAAGTGCCGAACCTCATCAGCGCACTTCAACCGCCAGCGGGTCAGTAACAGCCAGCCTTCACTTCAGACTCCCCTCAGACCTTGTGACTGAACTCTGTGTAAGCGAAACGTGAAACTACTACAGTTAGATGTCTGTTAGGATACAATAGGACATTTTTCCTAAAACAACCATCTCACACGATCCAGTCACGACTGCTGTTATCAAAAAGCACAAAATGAATTTGGTGAATTTACATGGACTTTATACCTATCAATACACACTGCAGCGTGTAATACATCTCTCCAGGTTTGTGACAGAATTAATGTGCTACACAAATACATTTTTGAGAAAAGTTTAAGGTAGTAAAACATAATATTAACACGATACATGTGACATTTACAGTTACACATCTGTTTACAGATGTCTGATGTGCACAGCTGGTTCGCAGGTATATGCCTCATTCAACCACATTTGGCATCATTTATGCAGCCATAACATAACATATTAGATCAAATGTGGATTCACTGAATTCATTTTTCTCCATTTTGATTTGAACTGTTACTGGTAGCTTCTATCAAAAAAAATCTGTTGTGGCTTCAGTAGATTGTGAAGAGCCCTTACAACAGCTCAACTAAATAAATCAGTGATGCCTCATACAAGCTTCTCGCTCTGCCACATGTCAGTATAATCTGAATGGTCAGCCGGCACTGATAGAGCCCTACTAAAGAGATGTCAGATCATTAATCCCAAAAGGCAGCATGAGACAGATGGTATGATGATGGAAGATCGATGCTCTCCCCTGAATCCCGACTACTTCCAGCAGCCGGCCCAGAGGCAGGAAGTGGGCTAATCCCTCAAAAGAAAGTTCCAGACTAAACACGCAAGAGGAGCTTGAGCCTTCTCTCGCTTCCCCAGCCCCCGCGGCTGCACTGCATGTACTGTCTAGTACAATGCGGATGGTACTGAAGGGGGTTAAAAAGAGAAAGGGAGAAGTAGGGAGGCGTTTGTTCCTGCGTTTCTGGTTGAGGGAAGCTTTATGAGGACTTTGACCTTCCCCCCTCAGGGCCCCTCTAAGAGGTCCCCAGCTGCAGGACAGAGGGGGGGGTGGAGCTTATATGAACTATACATATCTGTCAAAGAAGCCCCAGTTCTTTTGAAAAGGCCCCAGAGCCAGACCCCTCTCCAATTGAAGGTCTGGGTGGCAGCAATGTTCCCAGCATGGAGCACATGGAGAAAGGGAAGAGGGAGGAAGGAATGAGAGTAAATAACCTCTTCTGTATGGACTTTATGGATTTGTATGCTCCATTCAAGATAATCAGACAATAAATCCACTCATCCTACAGGCCTACATCTTGAGTACCTGCAGTCCATCTAAAGCACTTCTCTTACCCTTTGCTATCGATTATTCTGAGACATTTACAGACTAGTCTATTTGTCGGTTAGGGTCAGCCACATCACTTCTACACATCAACACTCACCTTGTTAGCTGTTTTGTGGGAATTTGCAGCCAATGGTGTCATCAAGGCTCCTATGCCCAAAGAACTGTTACATCAGCGACTTTAATCACCATCCCCGCAGGAAAGCCGGTTACAGTGGTTTCACATGCAAACTGGCACCAGAGACACACACACAAACATACCCTCACTCTGCAGGTTACACATCACTAAGAAGAAGAGTCATCTTCATCTTTGGTGACCCTCAATCCACTCAACAGGAGAGTTTATATCTCTTAAATCGGAGCATCCGGTTGTGTAAGTGTTGCTATTATGTAATCACACCACAAAAAAATATGAGATTATTGTCACTGCAATAAATACAGCCATAATGTGCCCACGTGCACCAACAACGTTATTTAAAGTGTGATGAGCTCTATCTTTCTGGTGAGCCACTGTGTGACTGAACCTCTTCAGCCTTCTCTGTTGCATTCTTATCTTCCAAATCGAAAACACGCCTCTTGTTGCTAGCTTCCAGCAGCACAGATAGAAAGGTGTTTATTGGACACAGTCAGGGAGACCATGAATCCCACTCCTTTATAAACAGGGCTACCCTGTCTGCAGCCTGCAGACAAACACTGAGTAAATAAGCCAGGGATCCAATTGATGTACCTGTGTAGCCTCGAGTGTGTGTGTACTTCCTTGTGTGTGTGTGCGTGGTGTGCATTTGTGTGTTAAAAGAAAGTGGGCTGGCATCGTGTCTACACCTTCCCTCTGGAGGATTTTAACGTATTTTGGCAGCAGGAAAAGCGCAAAAAAAAAAAAAAACTCTCAATCAGCCAAGAAGTCATTACGGAGTGATTAGGAGTTCATTGTCCAAAATGTAAACCATACAACACAATGGAATGATTTCAAGGGCATACATGAAATATATGCACACACACAGGATTTATACTGTATGTATATTTATAACAGGCACTCTGTAGAGCTGAATAGGTAAAGGGGAAAAAAAAAACAACAGCTCCAGCTAGATAATAAGCTGCCATCTCATTAATGCAATGCTTCTTTTCCCCAATGCCGTTTCCAAACATAGCAGTATGAAAGCATCCATCTCCAGTATCTCCCCCCACCCCACCCTCCTTCAGCCTTTCCAATTTACTGCCACTCACCTTTTTTTAATTCCATCAGTGTGATGATGAAAGCTGAGAGAGCATTATGGTCCTCGCCAGTGGTCAGACAGTGAGTGAGCGAGCGCGGGCCTACATCGGTCACACTGTCAGCCAGCCAAATGGGTTAGGACAGATACAGGGGGAAGCCAAGGCATGGGGGAGGAGGGGGATCTTTAGTGCCAAGGGTTGAGTGGCATAGACCCCTAATGCTCCACGGAACACAGCCACAAAATAAAACTCGAGGGTGCGTTCATATAATACAGCGCAGGACCATAACGTGCTATGCATAGTAATCTGTAACACTTGCTGGAGTCAGATAGGATTTGAACATATTCCTTAGTGTTTGTTTTAACCCACTTGGTGAACCACATGTCTGGTATGGTGCTGCAAAGTAAACCAAACTGTCTTCCAATATAGCATAGCATAAGACTATCACGTTATCAAGTTAAATTTTTGATTCATATTTTTTGTTTAGAGCTGGAACGACAGCCAATTATCGATTAGTGTAATAACAGAAAATACACTGAAACCAGTTTTTTATAGTTCAGTAATTGTTTAAGTCATTATTAAAGCAAAAATCTTAAAAATCATAAATATGTAGTGAATATTTTCAGATTTTCTTTATCCTCTACAGTAGGGTTGTAGAATATGACAATATAGATCATGTGACAATAGAAAATTGACGATTATTTCACAATCTTTACCACAACGCTTGGCGCAAATCATGACTGCAGGCTGCAGGCAGGACATTTACATATACAAACAAACATGGAGGAGCATTAACGTGACAGAGGACAAGGTAATTCTGAACAGAAGATGGACTTCGATGAAAAGTCTGACACGGATCAGAAAACTGTTATGCTGCATACCGGTCCTCACAACAGACTCAAACACCACTAACCTCTTGAACCACTTACTCAAGTATCATGTCAAACTGTACAGAGAGAGTCAGGATGAGAGCAGTCCAGTCCTCAGAACAAATCCCAGACTCAGATACTGCAAGAGGCATTGCACCATATGGCAACGAATCAACGAGATGGAAGGAGATAGGGGCTGCTGCTGCAACTTACATCTGCAAATCTGTCGTAGAATATCATAAGAAATAGGCCTTTTCTTGTGGCCAGATTATACAATATAAACTATTTAAGATAAGATAAGAAAGCCCTACACACAGCTGCAATCAACTTGAACACAATACACAGCCGACAGCCAAAACACAATAAAAAAAAAATCACATAGAAGAAAAAATTAGTAAAAATTTGTGAAATATTGTGCATGAGCTAAAAGAAATAAACATATAGACATTATAAAACCATATTCATTCAGCTGTCTAATTGCTTAATATGGTAAATTGTCTGTCTGCCCGATAGGTGCAGTAAGATATTGAGAATGTCAAATTATGCTACCATGCATGCGTAATAAAGCATTTTTTACCATATGTTTGGTACTTAAAGCCATTTTATTTTCAAAATATTTGACGGCACTCTTCTATGCTGGCCTGAGCAGCATATACATGTAGGGTGCTAAGTGTATCATGTGGATGGCAGCGGGGTAGTGGAGGTACATATATGGTCTCAGCTGTTCACATGTAAATTCAGTTCAGGTTACTTAAAACCAAAAACAGGCACCCAGTGAAAGAAGTCGGTGGGTAGGATGGTGGGCAGGTGGCTCTCGGGTAGATGGTGGGCGGGGCGGCAGATAATGTAACATGTCAAGCTGTTTTGTGTCATGGGTCATGCGATAAGAGCAGCCCTGGGAATGGAATGGGAAACATGGAGAGTATGGCCAGGTTGTGTGACGGGAAGGCCATCTGGTATGACCAGTCACCAGTCACTTACCACCATATGATCATCAAAACACATCACCGCCACCCCCAACTCTCTTGTCTCCTCCTGCACCCACCCCCCTCCATGCCCCTTGCATTGATGGAGTCTTCACAGCTATTGACCGTTCATATGTTTCCGGTCACTGGCATTATTCTTGTATGACCTCAACTACCCAAGCAACAGCACTCCTCATGCTCTACATGTCTTCAAATATTGATTTGCACACTATCTTCTGCAGTCACAAAAGAGAAGCCTGAGGAGAGGAGATGGAAAAGAATACGCAAAGGATGGTTGAGCCGTCATGCAAAAAAACACCCCCCAAAGAAGGACGGAGAGAAGTTTGATGGATTTTTAATTTTAGTATGAAATCAAACTGCATCAGAGAGGGGGAACGCTCGGTTGAAAGCCCCCCCTTAGCTGTCAGGAATCTGGCAGTAACCTGCAGTCTGAAGACAAGACCTCCTTTAGTCTTTGGCTGAATCACTGATAAATTATTTTGTTATTCAGACAGGTCTTTCTAGCTTGCGGAGGAGAAGTAAAGTCAGGTTTTCATAGACCTTGGCAAGATGATGACTACTGGATTATTCAGAATGTTTTCCTTTCTCCTTCACGACAAATCTGCTCTTCTATTTTTCATGAGCAAACGATGCTCTGCAACTAAATTCGTAGGAATTGGGCGCTACCCTACTGGTGTAAAGTTCTGAAATAGAGGCTCGTTTATATTTAACTCAGACATGGTCTGGTGGAGGCACCCCCACTAATTGAGGGCTATGCAGTAATCTTCAGTGGGCTAAAACTCATTTACCGTACGCTCTGCTGCAGCATTAAGATGAGGTCAAGGCAGATCAGCATCACTCTCATCTTCCCTTGCTACCTACATTCTTCTGAGTATAAAAACTGATTTTAATCTACTGGACAACTTAAGTAACAGAGACTACAGTATAGAGCATCACGGCTGAAAGTGGCAGCTAGGAGAGACTGGATTGACAACTCACTCCTAGACTAAGACTATCACAATATATCATTGCAATATATCACAATATATCAACTGAGCAAAAGCAAGAAGAATGTCAACACGGACTCTGAAATCCATCCATTTATGGCCTAAGTGTGACTTGAACACATGTTGGCTACATGTTACAGAGTGCAGAGCAGGTGCTTCATAGCTGAGGAATGTCCAGCAGAGTTGAAAAGGTCGCGCCACGTTACCGGCCTCACCTTAAGAATGCCAACTATCTCGGTCTTACGGGGGTCATGGACACATTGGGTGGGGGCATCCTGCACCTCTCCTACCCATTTTGGGATGTGTCTGGAAAGGGCTTCCACTCAGGTTGTTGACATGCATTTCATCCCATTCACATAATCCAGGCCAGGATTCCAGGCAACTTACGTCCTGCTTTTGATCCACTGGCTCACACTTTAAGTACAGCCTTCAAACTTATCAAAATCACGGGATGGAAAGAACAAAGAGTGTGTGAGGGAGACAAACAGCTTCTCTTTTTGGCGGTCTCCTCCAGTTATCTGGTGGCACTCATCCACAGGGGCAACTGTTACCGTATTATTATCAGAGCAACGTGAAGAGCTGACAGAATGTTTTTCTCTGCCAGACAGGGGTTTGGTAACTCCACCCCTCTCAGCCCAGCGGAGAAGAGCACCGTTGATGAGAAGTTGACCTTATTCAATCAGATTTTTTTTTTTCCTCCCCACTTTCTTTCTTTTTGGATGTCTGTCTGCCTTTATTTGTGCATCTGAGCGCTGCCAAGCTCGGCGGGGAAAGCAGCGATGTGATGGTGTAGGCTGCCTGTGGATGTGCTTCAAACACAGGGAACGCTTCCAATAATGTATGCACATCATGCCCTGGTACGCACACACCCACACAGACACAGCAACACACTCGCAAGAGCTAACAAAAGCACATTCCTGTGGTATCTGTGCAAGTCAAAGACAAAAGGGTTTAATGCCATGTCTCTCACACAATTGGTACTAGAGCCCATAGGCTATAAATCCTGACCTGGGCTCATTCAGAGCCTAGCAGGCGATGATCAGGGACAAACTTTCAATACTTCAATGCTTGTCCCATGATCACACCAGTCATTCTATAGGTGGTACTGACATGTCTGAGCCCATGAATGTGTCAGGGAACTCATAAGTCACAGCACAGCTTCACTGCAAGGCAACCCTCCAACACACACACACACACACACACACACACACACACACACACACACACACACACCACTAAACATATCTCATGGTTATGACTATTTGCAACATCAAACAGTCATTAAGTAGTGGAAGTAGATCGTTCTTACTGTATCTGATGTCATGCAGCAGCACACACACACACATGCTCTCAGACCACACATCCGTACGTGCACGTACATTACACACACGCGCGCGCTATCCTCCTGAAGGACAACGATAAATCTGAGAATCTCTGCTCGCGTGAAGGCGAAAAAAAAAAAAACTATACGAAAGACATAGAGAGTGATGTTCCAGGATAAACAAAATGATAGGTATGCTACACAATCCAAACAATAAGGAATCAATTAAGAGGAGGAGGAAGACAAGAGGAGTGAAGATACTGTGAGAGGAGACAGACAGACAGAGAGAGAGAGAGAGAGAGAGAGAAGACACCGGCAAGCACAGCAACACTAACCTGTTTCACTTCAGCAGGCATGGTCCAAAATCCCCCCCTTCGTTTCCCGACAAAAAAATTAAAAACCTCCCGGGGAAATGTGTGACAACTATTTCCTCTTTTCGGAAAAAGTTCTCCTTTCCCTCCTCTCCTCCTCTCGTCTCCTCACGTTCTCCTGGTCTATTTACGTTGAGTTTTCCCTCTCTGAGCGCAGAGGCAGCAGCTCAGGCGCAGGCAGCCATCCTCTACTCAGCTGTGTCGAGCCACACGCAGTTAGACACAGGCACACAGGAAGTGTGGTTGTGTTCCTTGCAAAATAAAAGCGCGGCTATGAGACACGCTATATAAGACACCTTGAGGGATTGCATAAGGGGTTGCAACTGCAAAACTATGGCAACATGTGAAACAAGCAGAAAAGGTCTGCAGCTATGGTTCAAGATGTATGATGAGACGATTTTACAAGAAAAAAGGGTCTGATACGATTTTGAGGTTACTGTTACATCCAACTAACCTTGTGAAGAACGTTAGCTACTTCTAAAAATATAGTAATTAATGTTACAAGTACATCATATGTAACCATACATATATAAAGGCTTGTTATTTTAGGTTGAAACACAGCTTAAAAATGAAACATGGTCAAGTTTTTCTTTTTCTTTCTTATTTTTACAAAAACAGTTGAAACATTTGCCTCTTCAGAAATGTGTTCAGTGAAAGCTAACTCCTGAATTTAAAATATTAACAAATAGTCAGAGAAACTCTTAACTTTTTCATCGACAGTGCAGGCTGAGCTTTTTCATAACGCACTGTTGGACACATTGGAGGCCTACAGACGCATGCACATAAAGCTGAAAGCTTTGATTACTTTTATTTTCATCTGTTTTTTCAAAAGCATTGGAAGAATTAACAACTGTGAGCTGCATCTTTTTTGTGGAAATATTAATGCTTTTATTTTGGAAGTAAAATCACCCTACATCCAGTGTAATTCTGGCTAATTCTTCTTGGTTTGACACAGCTGAAAAGGGGGACCCTGTTTTCTCCTTTGCATAGATGCTGTATGTATGTAAGGAATGGAGAGCGTTGAGCCCCCTACAGAATCCCCCCCTCTTTCTCTGACGAAAACAGGAATCCGAGAAAAGGAATGGAGCTGAACCGAACTGTGTGCTTTCACACACACGCACACACACACACTCAACAAAAAAGTTAGACAGGGAGAGAACAAAAACCTCTGGGGCTGAGAGAAAGGGGGGAAAAGGGGGTGTGTTAATAGAAAGGAGGGTTCCCAGACAGACAGCAAGAGCTAGAGGAGCAGCAGCTCTCTTTCTCCCTCTCTCTCTTTCTCTCTCTCTCTCTCTCTCTCTCCTCCTCTCTCTCTCTCATTGGGTCTATGTCTGGCATCTCTGATGGGGTGGGACCAGCTCCCTCTATGCACTCCAGCTGCGTCTGTCTGTCAACCCGTCGACCCCTCCCCCTTGTTGGCATAGACAGAGAGAGGCGAGGAAAAAGAGGAGGGGGGGGCCTCACACACCAAACAAAAGTTGCCCCTATTGAGGCGAAGGCACCCAATACTTTGCAAATTTTTACACACTACGCACACACACGCACACACAGCTCCTTTTCTCTACCTCTTTGTCCCGTTCCTCTCACTGCACTTGATATAAGGGAGGGGTGGGACGTACGTGAAAGAATTCACATTGAAATATCTATGACTGTGACCAAGACTGAGAAGGAATGTTAATCTAATAATGTAGATGGAAGCTTAACTAAGGACAACTTTGAGAGACGTCTGGACTTACAGAAGAGAGAAAAAGAATGACTGGACTAAAAAAAGAAAACAGAGAGAAAGAAGAAATCCCAAACGGAGGGGAAATGGCTGAGGTTTTGCATTCCACAAGCCTGATATTTCATCTCCCCGAACGTTACTGCTCCATTTGTTCTTAATGAAAGACCTGGCCCATCATGCACCATTACATTTAGATCTATTTACTTTCAACAATACCATTACAAATTCAGCCAACCAACATTACCTCCGAAACAAAAAGTCTTGTAGCTTCAAATGCGGTGCGTTTCTTTCCTTCCTTATGTGATTTGCAATATCACATTCCATTTAAGCCATTTAAGCATTGGTTGAGTTTCATAACCCTGTTTAAAAATCCATTAAGTGCTCTGGAACACTCATGGGAGAGGATGAGAGAAGAAGCATTACTCTTTATTTTCTCCACAAATCTGTACATGTGTGTTTTGTCTGTGTCCATTTTAAAGTTTAATGTTTATTGTTTCAAGAAACATTTGAAAAAACACTTCCATGCCATTTAGGCTTAAACAAGACTAAGTGTACTATGCTAAATGCTAATGCCAGTGTCACAACATGCTTGCAATGCAAATACGCTAATGTTTAGCAAATATTATATTTCCCATGTTCATCCTCTTGATTTGGGTGTTAGCATGCTAACATTTGCTAATCATCACTAAGCACAAAGTGCAGCTGAGGCTGACGTGAATGTCATGAGCTTGTTGTTCAATCAGATTTTGACTTGATGATGATGCTAGGTGAAAAATTAAAGCATCACTAAAGTCGTCTAAAGTCGGTTCAAGGGACTATGAATGTTTTCATGGCAGTCCATCATCTATGGTTGAGTCAAGACCATAAAGAGCCGGTTAGCTCAGTAGGTAGGGCGTGCGCCCCACGTACGAAGGCTCAGTCCTTGCTGCAGTGGCCCAGAGGTGGAATCCAACCTGCGACCACCTCTCTCTCCCCACCCTACTGTCACTCTTCAGCTCTGCCCAACAAAAATATTTTTTAAAAATATTATAAAATAAGAACGTCATATCTCTTTCTGAAGAGCCCTTTTGAAGCTCTGTGTGGTGGCTCTGGCTGCCCCCAGCAGTCCAGCCTGTGACCTAGCCTCCCAGCTAATCTAAAAATTATTTGTTTTATTAGCTTGTTCTGTAGCCAACCTCAAGTGGCCATTCAAGGAACTGGAGTTTTTGGCACTTTTTCAGCCACAGAGGTTGTGGCTTGGTCTGGACCAAAGATGGGGACCAACCTACTGACTAAAAGACACTAACCATGATTCTAAGATGGCTAACATGCTTTTTTCATATTCAGACTGGTACAACCCACTGATACATGGGATTATGCATAAGCATAAAGTAGGTTGAGGTAATCTAAATATCCCAAAAAGGTATTAAAATTTTTAATTTCAAAATAATTTCTGTGCTGTGTTTAACATCACAGGTTGGTAATATTGTAGGAATGTCTGCTACTATCAGAGAAAAGCTATATTCTCTCGAGTCTAGCCAACCTACGCAGGGCCTTGTCAAATAAATGTACAAGGTGAATGAATAATCCAGGAGTTGTAATCAAAGTGTCTGAAGTCAGCTTTTCTCTGTCAGGAAGTATGGTGTAAAACAGATGGTAGAAAAGGTTAATGTTCAGGCATGCTTTGACAGCCAGACACCTCCAATGAAGCTGCATCTGTTACAATCATGTTGTTTTTTTGTGTCTATTCAAGTTGCCAGATGCATGTAAAAGCAGAGAGAAGGAAAGAAGAGCAAAAGCAGATACCAAAAGTGCACTGAAAGGAGAAGCAACTTGCGGTTTGGAAATATATATATATATGGTGTTTCATTACAAAAAGTAATGTTTTTATAATCTTTGGTTTCAAAGGAGACTTTAATGATGTTTTGAATAGTACTTCAAACACCTTTCCAGTCTGCCAAGAATACATTTCTTGCAAAACACCACTTTATGGTTAAACTTTAATAAAGAGGTGAGTAAGTTCAACCAGATATCCCACTATACACAAAGCAGGTCCGCAAAAAATGCATGAAAAGTGATTTTAAAGATAACACTGACTTTGCTGCTCTGAGTTCTTCGGGACAATGACTGCACAGTGTAAGAGGCCTGATGAAAAATGAATGTGTGAGTCTACAGGGCAAAGATGATGTGCTCTGCTACAGGCTGACTGTTGTTTATTCTAATAATGGCACAGCTTGCAAAAAAAGCCTTATCTAATGACTCTTACTATCATGTTTTATTTTCCCCTTGAAAAATGGCTACTCAGCGATGCACAGGATTAGAGTCCAATCTATTGGGGGCTTTTGTCTTGCAAAAAGGCAATTTTCCCTTCATTTAGGGAAATAAAGCTCTGTTTAAATGACATCACTTCATATTTAAAAAGGTTCTGTTTTCTGCTTTTATGTTGCAATACTGTAATTGCACAGCAAGATTTGTGACACAACTATAACTGGATTAAGCTTTTTCTAGTTTTTCATCTTGTCACACGTAATTGGTACTGAGGAATGAATGAGGCACAAACAGAATCTGAATCAGTGTTACACTGACATGTACTAATCATCAGCCTTCTTTATTTTAGTTGAATATACTCTTTGGATTTGGAATGGAGTTTCTCTATTGGTTAGTATATGTTATATATAATATTTAATCAGTTGTTCCATGGCATAATGGAACCCCTGACAGTATAATGAATGGACAGTGTAAGCATGACATCACTCATAGGTTTCTGAAGAGCTGTTTTGAAGCTCAAAATCTGTGGTTCTGGCCACCGCCATGTTGGCAGTCCTGCCTCTTACGCCTCTTGGCTAATCAAAAAATTGGCAAAAACGTGGCTCATCAGCTGGCCTGATGCAGGCTATGCCTGGGTGCTCAAATAAACCATCTGTACCGGCACCCATCTGTCAATTAAAGTGCCCATGGTGTTAATTCTGCATAACTTTAAGGCTTAATATACTTTGAAGGGGTGAGTTAAAAAGAATTCGGACTCTGTACAGTTGTCATGAATGGTAAAATTAGCTACAGAGACCAAAACTGTTTTGTACCAGACTGTAAACATTATTTATTATTATTTATTATTATTTCCTACTGTGAAGTTGAACATTTTAACATTATGGAGATGGACTTGCTCTGTAGCCAGCCCTAAATGGACATTCGAGGAACTGCAGTTTTTGGCACTTCTGCATTGGCTTCACTTGACAGACAGGGAGGTTGTTGCTTGAATGGAACCAGCCACCTTTCCACCAAATTTCATGAGAAATTCTTGTTGATTGTTGACAGATGGACCAACTATCTGCCAAATATAATCTCTTTTTAGAGATTATTCATACTCCTCAGAGTATGTTTGGAGTTCAGAATTGTATGATTGCTCATGATCTTAGCAGGTTTTCCAGCCACCGCATCTGACTTCATCTTCCTAGGAATTGCTTATTGCTTAGAAATTTATAGCTAAAAAGAATGAATGTCAGCTGAAGTTCTGACGCAAAGTTTTTTTTGCTTGTTTGTTTTTTGCAATGCATAGAATATGTGTTTGGTTTACAGTACATATCCTTATTCAGCACCTAATGGTCAGCGTGAATGAGACACATGGAGAAAGGCTGTCACGAGTAGTGCTGGTCTTTTCACACATTCCTGCGCTATTACCACCACCCTCTACACGAAAATCACTCTCAGACATTCTGTGTGAGACAGTTCACATACCAAGCCCTGTTTCTTTCCACTTCACCCTTTTCAAACGTGCCAACATATAAAGAAGGCCCCACAGTCTGCTTTCAGCTCAGGACAAATTCCATGATTTTTAGAAAAAGTGTGTGTGTAACTCTGTGACACAAAACAGCAAAGGTTTGCAAATTCCAGACTCTGATCTTCAGTCTTTTTATAGTCTGTCCAGCAGAGCAGTGTGCCTCAGCCTGAGGCAATACCAGAACTCATATAGTCTGTGAGCCAAGTGCAAAGTCAGTGGACATAATTGATGTGTGGTTCTGACTTAATTGCTTAATTGCTATAATCTGATGGTGTACCACCTGCTGACTATTGTTGCTACACACACACACATAAAGAATCCACTTGCTGATTATCTCTCTAATGCACACAGGTGGAAGAGTGAGTATTTGAAGGATATATCAAGAGGTTTGCTTCTGTTTGCATTAAACAGAACTGAGATTTCAGGATAATTTCAAGTAAAATACAAAGCTGAGAGTTACGGCTGCTCCTTCTGAGTTGATTTAGCTACTATTTAGTTTGTCGATCTTGAGGGAACTTTTCACAACTGCTTTAGTTGAGGTGTCTGCTTTAGCTTGGTTTTTAAATACAGAATTTGTTCTTTCTAGGAATTGTGAATGCAACTCCGGCATCCAAACACTTTCCAGAAGTGTCCATTTGCATTTTTTAATTAACATTAGATCCCAAGGCCAGTATGTGTTTGTTAAGCGACAAAAATGTATGAGAAAAAGTTTATACTGTGGGGAGCCTAGCTAAACCTGAATATTCATGTTGTAGTAACCTTTATTTAAGAAATACACTGGGGTAAAATTGAAATGTTTAACTCTATATCCCTTTTGTCATTGAAGCATTTGTAGTCTTAAGGAATTCTCTGTTCAATAAAGTACAAATTTACTCCTGCAAAAACTCAGTGCTGCTTCTGTTCCTCATTTGATGACCGTTTACATGCTTGTAAGTCATGTCGTAAAAATGTCTTACCAGTATGTTAAACTCATGAGGATAATTAAAGCAAGGCTTTGAAGAACACCTCCAGCCCAACTACAAAGTTTAAGACTGTTTTCAATTTAATCTTTCTTCAGGTGAAAGAGGTCAGCCTTGTTTGGTTATCCTGCTGGACACTGGGAATGGTGAGGTCACATTCCTCAGGTGGCACTGGGGTCCTGTAAGGGAGAGGGGCTTTATTTTTAACACATGGGATACAATTTAGTCTCTGAACTTAACGGCCATGCCCAACAGTCTGTTTAGACTACCATGGTCATCTTCTAGTATATGCAGACTTCCATGCTGTTCAAACACTCTCAGAGGCAGTGCCCTTCAAAAATATTTTGCCTGTCTATTCACCTATGCGAGAACACAGAGAGGATGTCTGGAAAGGAAATGGAAGCAGTTTTCAGATACCCCTCTTAGTGCTTTTAGTGAGCATAATGGTTTAATGGATTGTGGTCAAATGACAGGGAGGTGCACCAGGACAGGCATTAAGTCCACCAGCAGTGGGGCTGGGTTGAAGGATGAAGGTTTGAACCACCCCAAAGGAATATAAATAGCCCACAGTACAAAAGGCTTTTCCGCTACCTCCCCTTCAAACCTCTTTCTCCCTGTTCATCTGAACCAGTAGAATATGCACAACCCCAACCTTGAGTGAAAATTCCTGTCCTTCCATGTCAGGCCCTGAAACACAAAAAGGACTTACCCCCTACCTTGAGAAGTTAGCAGCATGAATTATGGGCCATTGCCTCTAACTTAACTCTGAATGTTGAAGTGGGGTGAATAAAAGATAACCTAGAACATAGATGGCACACACCATACATTTTAGCTTAAGTTTGAGCGATAGTTAGTTAGATACAGTAGTTAGTAGATAGTTGGGAGAAGCAAGTGGCTTTTGCTTCTTAAAAGTTTGATAAAATGAAAGACATTTCTTGAGAAATGGACTGCAATAGCTTTAGAGTCTTTTACACTTTGGCATGCTATTAGGAATGGCCAAGACTTGAACCCCAAACCCCAAAACAACCCACTCTTCCATCTGAACTCCAACTGTCTGTCATTTACACTGGCATCTAAAGCAGTGGTTCTCAACCTAGAGTCCTGCACCCCCACAAGGGTGTAAGATAGATATTAAATATAAATAGATTGCTATTTGATCAAACGAGTAATTAATTATAGACATGCAGCTGGTGACAGCTCATTTCCAGTAGGGCTGTAATGCAAAGCTACTATCTGTATCTGTTTATTTCACAAAAAATATTGGTTTTTAGACTTCTCCCCAGAAGGGGTGATAGTGGAAGTAGTTGTGTGTTTAATAGTTTTCTACTGGCATTTCTATTCCTCATGGGTATATAAAATGGTGAATATTATTATAAGCCAAGATCTGGGGTTTTTCTACATTTATCCTCAATGGACATTGGTGGTCTTGTTACCCCTTCAAATTGTAGCATTTCATGTAGGTTGTATGATGTCTGTAGTTTTTGTCTGCACTGAGTTATGTCCAGAAGAGGTGGCGTGACCTTTGGGGACAAAACCGATAACTTGGGGTATTTTGTAATAGCACACATTATATGGAAACATGATAAACAAGTTCATTAGATTTTAAATGTGACTTTTCTGGAGGAAATGGGTGTAGGAGGGCACAGGAACAGTGCAGTTTACAAAAATAAACAAAGGAGGCACTTTCACACCAAGGTAATTAGGCTGTTTATGGGAGCAGAGACGATTCCTGATGGCACCGCGAGGGAAGACAGGGAAAGATAGAAGAGGGGAGGGGGTAAACTAAGGCTCATTGTTAGGCAGGTGATTTACAATGGTACAGCGGCTCCCGGGCCCTGCCAGTAGAAGGATAGATCTTCAGTCGCCATAGCACCCTCAGCCCTTTGTATCCATTGTTTCTAGACAGGAACGGGGGGCTGTGGGGATGAAAGTGGGTGGAGGGCGGCTGGAGCGATTGTTGGTTGAGTGCTCTAGTGCCATCGCAGGGCCTGTACATCTTCACCACAGACAGTAGCACAGATCAAAGCCTGCACTGTTCCTTCTCTCTAAAGCTCACAAGCCTTTGAAAACTTCCCACAACATTTGCACAAGGGGATGATATGCTTCTGCAATACTAGAAGCCCGCTGAATATAGCATCTGAATACCAAACACCAACATTTAATGATAGCCACAGTGCAAAATATTATCCCGAGTTTCCTTTTCAATGAAGCCGGGTGATTGTATGCACTCATGAGATGAAATCTGTGCATGTGCCGGGCTGCAACCATGGGTAGATAGATTAGGTGTCTGGTGTATATGAAATGAGGTCACCTTCTCCCTTAGCTCCAAACAGACGTGGTTGTCTGAGTGCTGTCTGACTTTCTCCACACATAGAACTGTCACCATGCACCACTTGACCTTTCAGAGCCTTGGTGATAACGCTCCTTCAGGCAAAAATCAATTACCACAGGCCAATGCAATATCAAATGAAAAAAGGGGTAAGGGTTTTAGCATGTGAGTGGTCACATTTTGGGTCTGTCAATGGACATGGATTCAAAGGCGTCTCGGTCTGTGTCACTAAATCTCAACTGATAATTACATCAGGAAAGCTAATGGAGTGTCCGACTGCATTGTTCTGATGCTTCTCACAGGACAGCGCGGCGTAAACACTCTAATTCTCTTCCTTGGCGGCAATTCATAAAGTGTTATATTGGAGAGAATGAGGATCAGAATTCAATTAGTAAGGTCTCGGAAAGTAGGGCAGTGCTGTTTACAAGAACCTCTCCCACACTCTTTGTTCCAATACAATGCTATACAGTCTTGTGGTAGTCTACCTTTTTATACCCTGTTTTAACATCATGCAGGGACAAAATATCATATAATTATATTTGAAACATGTTGAACACAATTTTCTTTAATCCTGTTCGGCTAAGTTCACTACAGGTAAGCAGTATGACTTGTGTTAATATCAGAGGGTGATTTAGGCTGGGATATAGTGACCAGACATCTTGCTTTGTCAGGAATTGTCCTGGTTTCAAAATGGGTATCCTGTGTCCATACAAATATCTGTAAAACACTAAAACGTTTTCAACATTTACTAATATTATACTTGTCTTCAGCACTTACACTGTTCTCTTCCACTCATTATTACCAAACCTGAATATGAAAACATAGAGAATGCACCATGCATCTGAACTTAACACTGATTTGTCTCTATGTGTGTCAATCTATCAGTGTGTTGTTATCAAAGTTTTTGCTGGCCTATAAGTCATAAGCAAGCCTCATAGGTTATGATGCATGCAGCTCTTTGTAACTGAACCTGTCTGCTAAATGTTAATTGTCATGCTAAAGAGAGAGTCTGTCTTTTCTAAAGAGCTCCAGCTACTCCTTCCTTTGTAAAGTACCCAGTAATGAAAATCCTCTGTTCATGGCACCCATGGTGTTGAAAGGTGCATTTGGTAGCTGAGCTAAGCACTGGAATAACTTTTCCGCATCCTGATGAAAGTGGCTATGATGTGGCATGAGTACATGTGCAGTAAACTAAAGGGTCCTAGTTTGGGGTTTTAAAAATATGGCTACCCTTGAGATTATTTTCCAAATATAAATAGTAATAGAAAACAGTGAGCTGTATGCAACCTATTCATTTAGAAAAGAAAATAACATGAAATTCTTGAAAGTTTAAAACTAGTGTAGTAATTTCTTTATGGTACAACAAAGCCAAGAGTCTACAGCTGTGCTATTGTAGCAGTTTTATGAGGCTGCACTTAGGCACAATGGTGTTTTGAGATAAATGTTAAATTTAGCATGCTAAAATGCTCATAATGACATAATGATATCATGCTGATATTTGTTAATTATCACTAAATACAATGTATAGTTAAGGCTGATAGTAATGTAAATGTCATTTGGTCATTAATCAAGTACTGGAGATTGCTGGTTGCTTAGATTTTAATATAATTCATATTTCAGTGTGGACTACAGTGATGGACCAACCAACTAATCAACCAACTAACCAACACTGCCATTTCTAGTGTCATGTCTCTTGATTTGCTAGAAACTAGTCATGGAAAATGTTGATGTTCGATAAACATGAGTCAAAGTATTTCTCAGCAAACACATCATCCAGGCAGACTACAAATCTCCTTGACTTCAAATTTGAAGTGGAAATTACTGCTATATTTCCACATAACACTGTCAAACCATCACTGTATGACTTATTTGAGTCATCTGGCTGCAGTCCAGGTCGATGCCTCACTCCACATCCATGCTGCACTGGACAGAAGAGCCCGCCGTGTGAAATTCAACAAACTGAGGGTGGAGGATTGATGAAAAAAGCAAGTAGTGTTGAGCATTTCAGAGCACTGTTTGAAATGACCAATCAGTGCTGTGTTGATGTGTGTGAAGTAATCTGCACCAATCTCTGAGAACTGAATTATTTATTTATTTTAATAATTTTTCTCCTGTTTATTTGCTACTCACCAGTCTCTCTGTCTCTCTAGCCCTCCTGTGTTAAAATGGTGACAATACTGATTTAAATGATGAACGTAGATAAAAGAATTCGCTGCCTGCTGGTGTTTAGACCCAATCTGCTGTGAGGTGAGTATGTGTAGCCGAGTGCTATCTAGATCAGTGGCTTATCACTCTCATTAGGCATCCACTTAGCCATCTGATCTCATTAATCAGACTTTGTCCTCTTTTCCTTTTCTGATCCCAACTTTAAATAATGGCAGGCCTCATTGAGTCTGACCCCAAGGTTGCGAATCTAAACCTTCAGTTACTGATCCATGCTCCATTTTAATTTATCATACAGCCTGAGGATGGTGTGCAAGTGTGTGGGGGAAACCAAGCGAGGAGGAGACAGAGAGAACGAGAGCAACCTGATGCATTCATCATCGCTCATGCCTCCTCATTATTTGAGTAGGTCTCCAGGTGCAGCACATACACACTCTTATACACACGACGCAGCATTTTTTGGCTCAAGACTGAGCGCATGTGCTGCCAAGTACTCAGGTGCGGTTTGCCCTAGAGCAGGCACTGATCAACCCCTTCCCACAACCCCACATCCAATTTGCTTTGGCATTTATAGGCGTTTATAACAAAGCAGACAGTCCAAAGAGAGTTCAATGTGATGTTTGTAAAATGGTTACATGACTGGTACCCCATTACGTCCAATTGGGTCCACAATGTGAAAACAGCCAGGACGGGGTGCACCTATGAGTCTGCTCTGTGAGCGATGGCATGAGAGAGCAGCTTAATTCACTGCCAGTAATGTTAAGCACTGTCCAGTAAATCATGGACCAGTTTATGGGGAGAAGAGGGTATATCATTCTCTCTCTTACACACACATACGCACACACACACACACAGGCTCACATATAAAAACAGCAGATTACCCCTTTGGTGGGTGAGGGGATGACAAGTTTACTTTACCCTGATATACTTTTCCTGTATCCTCTTCATTATCCCTTCATGCAGCCAAATTGGCAGCAAGCCCTTTAAAAATGAACACTGACACAGACTGTTAACAAAATGTGAATGCGGGCAAATGCAACTGCGGGCAAATGTAGGCAACAGTTCATCTCTGCAAGTCTTGCTCTATCAATAATACATGAGACTGCCTCCTTTACCGTGATTAAAGGTGATGTGTCTAAGTGCTACAGGTGCTGCATCGCGATTGTGCTTTCACATTCTAGTAAGTAAAACATGTACACAGTCTTCAAGGGTTTCTCCACAGAAGTGATTATACCCAAGATTAAAAACAGGACAAAGCTCTGACAATACTGATAGTACAACAGAAACACGTGTCAGTCCGACCAGCCTAAAAATTCCCCAAACAAGATGTTATGTTATGATGTACAATAGAGGAAGTGTTGACTGGAACTGGAACCTGTTTTCAGTCAATGTGGCTGCTAACAGTGTGTAAATCAATGGGTTGTTGTGACTGCTGACATTTTTATGGGATTACAGCTGTCTCATTTCTACATCTTATATTTCCTGCTCCTGCAGAGTCGGCCAGCATTGACAGGAACCCTGGCCAGGACTCTAATGTCCCACAGACATTGGCCAGAGTCGGGCAAAAGGCCACATCCAATCAGCAGCACCACCAGACAATATCAAAGACCAGTGGGCGAAAGGAGATGGGATTGAATGGCAGGCAGTGGTGTAGAAGGAGGAGGCAAAGGAAGACAGAATGAGAGATTGATTCTCATCAGCTTTTAAAAATGAGTCACCACAGGGCAGATTATTGCACAACATTCAGGACAGTGGGTACAAACAAAGGGAACAAGCATCCCAAATCACAGGGAAATTGAACAGAGAGTATTATTGAATACCACCAGAAATGAAAAGCAGTGACCGTGAGCAGACATCATGGTGGAATGAGCTTGTTCAGATGGAAGAGCAAGAATGTCACTTTAGAGGGCAGGTAGGCAGACACATGGTAGCGCACGTTGGTGGTTGAAAATGACAGCGGGGACGTTGGTTGGCCAGCATGCTGGCGTGATTTACCTGCATCACCACCTGCTGCCATGCTAGAGGTTGGCTGGTAGGGGGGTTGGGCGGCAGGTTGGCACGCTCCAACTGGAGGGTGACGTTGCGACGCTCCTCCTCAAGGGCTCGGGTCAGCTGCTCAAAACGCGCCTCCTGCTCTTTCACTGAGGCCAGGATGCTGGCTGCCGAGCGAACATCATAGTCCTCCATGTCCAGTGTTGGTTGCGGTTGTACAGATCTTCCAAGTTGGGAAGGGAGGGAAGAGAAGGGGGAGGAGGGGGCACCATGTCATTAAAGACACCCTAACCCAGAAAGCTGGGTGAGTGGCATCAAAAGGCTGATGCATTCCTCAAGTTCAAAGTCAAACATGACATAACACATCAAAATGGAACAGTTACGATGGTTCACTGGATGACTGGTGAGGTAGGGTCATAGTACAGAGAGTCAATCTGTTACAGTCAAATCTGTTACTACCTATAACTGGAGGAGAATTCTCAACTTCTCTGTGCCGAGGGTACATGGAGAAGTCGCTGATACTCCAAGACCAGCATAGCAGAGAAATTGAACTGAGGTGATTCTGTGATTCTTTGCATGTTTGAGCCATTTATGTAATCAAGATAATCCTGACACCACAAATTAAATGCAGTTTTTCTGGAAATTCAGTATATATGATCCACAAATTCAAAGGACAACAAACGTAATGAAACAATACAGTGCACACCCACAAAAACAAAGATTCTTGTTTCTGGACATTCAAAAGATGCAAAGGAATAATCTCACTCCTACAGTACAAGTAAACAGTAAGCCAGCATGGAGGAATGGCACTGTCGTTGGATACAGTCATGCACAGGGCCATAATGCATTCTGACACACAAGCACTGTTGCAGGCACGAATCCAACACATGCAAGCTTCCCACAGCCAGCCATACGGACACCAGGGACTGGTATCACACACATTTACTGTCTATCATAAACAATCATGATTTCTAGATAACAGTTGCAAGCCACAGTGCGTATCACTGTCACACACACCCCGATATCCGTAACTGATGGTGGCATGATATCAAGGGGGTTGACGGCACAATAACAAATGGGGTTGGAAATACCAATCCACAGCAATACAGACCTAGTAGATAAGCAGGCTGAGAGGTGTTACAAAACAGACATCCCCCACTCTAACACAAGCAGAAGGATGAGACAGCAAGAGGAACGCAGAGCTGGGAGAGAGGGGACAGAAGAAAACAATGGGAAGACAAAAGAGAAAAAGCCAGAAGTTAAAACAGAAATGGCAAGCAACACACAGCATATGATTCTGCTGATGAAAAAGTATCTACATCAGTCTACATAGAGAGACATCTATTTTGAAATGTATGTATGTTTTCATTCGATTAAAGGCAAGGATGGAATATCAACCTGGAAGTTATCCCAAAGCACTGGACTCCAACAAAGTTCACTTTGTGTCTCTTCAATAGATTTGATTTATTGAATATTTGAGAATATTCATCACTTAAGCACAATATCAATTAAAATGATGAGGGCTTTTTGCTGGTTCCTGCATTACTTAATTTTGCAAACCGAACACCAGACAGAATGCTGATTTTGGTGGAAACTGCAAAACTCTAAATTGTGTTCAGTGACAGAATTTTACAATAATCAATCATCAACCATCAATCAACCAATCATCAGTGTATGTATCTTTATAGTTTGGAAAAGATCCTGGACACTGTAAATAAACCAGGGTTAGGGATAGGCTTACTTTTTGCCTTTCTTTGTAGAGAGCACACTACTTTCTGCACTGACACTTAGATATAGAAGATGGACTACATCACGCACAGAGAGGAAGGGACTGGGGGTTCATTATTACCACAGGGCCACAAAGTGGATTAATCAATGTCACGTCTATTTTATAAAATATTTTATTTTAGACTTTTAACCAAACAGCACTTTTCACAGCACAAGTGATGCATACTTTTGTGTGTGATGTAAGATAATGTGGCCTTGAACTGCTCAGTCAGAGAACCAAGCCAGACAGCATAAAAACATCTTAAAAACCAAGTAACTATCCAAGATGTCTCAGGTAAGTGTCTTACCTTTCTAAGGTGGGTACTTATTTAGAAGGTTAAACAAAAGGGTACGTTACAAAAACCATCGACATTGGAGGCACATTATATCAAAGCATTTTGGGTATTTTCTTGCTGATGTTGCCACTGAAACAGACAAAGATTGAGTGCGGGTGGTTTGGCTCAGCAGGGGATGATCAATGCAGATGCAACCATTAGAATCTCAAACAGGTTGGATTACAGAAACAGAGTGTTTGTGTATGTGTGCGTGCGTGTGTGTGTGTGTGTGTGTGTGTATGTGTGCGTCTAAGTGTGTGTGTGTGTGTGGACGCATACACAAGATTCATTCTTCACTATGGGACCTGGTGAGTGTGAGGCCCTCATTCCCTTTGAAGCACACAATCCCTCTTTGATGTTTGTTGCGCACTGATCATTTATTTATCTGGAGTGGAGCGGGTCTGACACGACTCTTCCTTCACTCTTTCTCACAAAGCATTGCATGCTGAGGAGCCTGTGTTTTCAAAGTTAATCTCCACATTCATGTAAATGAAAGAAACCGTTCCTGTTGTTTCTTTATTCCCATATTAGAACACGATCTCTCATTACTGGCATGAGTTTGCAGTCATCAGCTGGTAATTTAGGTTCAAAATGGAAACAGTGCTAGGTAATGACTGCTTGCAAAAATAGCATGCTTGTGTATTCTCAAAGCTATCCACTACTTGAGATAACCGACAGCAATGGGGTACCATAAGCCATGTTGATTGGACATACATGATGACGGACTCTAATGATTCACACCCCTAAAGGGTTCGCGGGACAACGTAGCCATTGCTTCCTGAGTCATAAAGGGAAAAATATGGCAGGCATGTTAGCTACGCCCCACAGCTTATCATTAAACAACTTCTGGACCTACTTTAAATAGCACAGGGAGGGGCATCTGAAGAATTCCCCTCTGCCACCACGACAGCCCTGGTTTTTTAAAGCTTTGGTTCAGCAGATGTTTGCTAATAGCCTGAGTCACAGGGGATAAAAAAGCAGCCAAGGTCTGCATTTAACCCCTTCCTCAGTTACATAAGCCTGAGTTACGCCCAACTTTATCTAGTGGAGGAGTGTCATTAAAGGATGGATCCTAAAAATTGGAAAATGTTTAATCAGTTCAAAGGTATGTGACGAGGGTTGCAATGATATGAGATTTTCACAGTACGGACATATTGTAGTTTTACTGTATCACAGTATACACTTATACAATTATTATTATCAGTTACAATGACCCTTACAGTAATGAAAGCAGAGGGGTTAAATTCAATATTGTTGAGGCAAATGTATAAGACATGATAGCTGTCAATTTTCATACCATGGTATACTGCCTAGATTTAACTACTCTTCAACATCTTTAGTTAAAAATCATACTCAATGTGTAGAGTTGATGTGGCATATTGTGCTGCTACAAAAAAGGCTCAGGTATAAATGCACTTCAACTCAAACCCTCAGCGCTAAAAATAGCACCGTAATAAATATATCCACACACACGTGCGACCACAGTTGTGAGTGTGGATCTCAGATGAGATGCAGTGTTCATTCACATCAAAGGCTTGCTGGAAAATCCAGTAATAAATCCATGGCACCTTATTCATCAGGTCTTCCCCTAAAACAAATCTGCTATTATACCACTCTCTGCAAACTGAGGAGCATTTAAAGAAACCTTTAAACAAGCAAACATCTAGAGGTCTGATTATCACCGTCTGAACTGAAACCTCTGTGATTTCCCAATTGCTGAAATGAAATTGTTGCTTTGTGTATATGGAAACTTTTAGCACTCTGACCAGAGAAGGCTGGCATCATTTAATCTTTTGCCTCTCTTTTGCTATCCTGAAAAGCATCACAAGGTAGGCTGGCTGGTGTGAGTCTGCTGTGTGCAGTCGACTGACATTTTACAACTAGATTTATTGCTGTTATGTCTCACTGCCACTTTGAAACCACCAATGTGGAAATATGCCAAATACAGCTTCAACCACAAAGCCACCCTACAACTATAAAGAGAACCTGTCATTCCTCTGAGGGCTCTTGCAGCTTATGTGTCTTAAGAATTTAAGTAGAGTCAAATGAGGCGATACAGATACATATAAGATGTAAACTATTGCTTTAACTTTTGTATACTTTGTAAACTTTTTCTTATATCAGGAATCAAAGCAGAGACAAAGCTACAAATATATAGCTACCGAGGAGGCCGCCCAGCCTCTTCTGTGGTTTGAGTAGGGGATTATTAGGGGGATCGGGGAACAGACTGGGAGGTAAAGTATGAGTATAATTGTGTGTGACCATCAGTGCCCAATAATGAGTTAGAACCATTCACCTGATTAGGGGCTAGGTGGGTGGTGGCCTTCTTCTTCTCCCCTCACCAACAATTTGCCCCTTTCCAGAGGCTGTAATTGCAGCTCAAATTAATTCCTTGTCTAAACCCATCTGATGCCCATCTGAGGATGTAGCTCCCAGTGGCACAATTGGGGACTTAAAACATCTGCTCCTCCTCCTACCGTGTGCGCATGAATTTGCTATTGACATTAATACATTTACAATTCATATAGACAGAGGGCAAACTGGCGATATTGTGAGGCATTGCTCTTCCATAAATTGTCATTTAATTAACTAATTTCAGTCTCTTAAGAGAGTTTTTCTCCTTAAGCTGTCCAATATGTCAAAGCTCTTATGGAGAGTGACTGACTGTTTAGTAATTCATTATAATCACAGTCTTCTGTGTTGGGAATTTCTGCTCACCAACCGGAAGGTTTTTATGAGTTTTGCAACTCTTGTGCAAGCGCTATCCATGAACATGAAAGTCGTTTTGAATTAGTCCTACTCATGAAGACAAATAAGATATTGTTTATCATGGGATTATAGACATGGCATAACGGTGAGTGTTTTTATTGTGTTTTTATTATGAGAAGCCCAAGTCGATTAAAAAAATAAAACACTATGCACAATGAAGATAAGTGTCATCTTTACCACAGAGTATTAGCTAAAATTGCCATATTCAGCAGGCCACCATGTAATGAGTAGTTACTGCAGGATGGTTTTCATTTCCAATACATAACAAAGCAGCACTAGACATTTCAAAAATGATTAAAACAGAAATGCACTGTCACCAGGATTCAACCTCCCTCCAATTTAGGATTCCAGTCATTGTTGGTTTGAGGAACATTAAAGTGAGTGTTAATGCCCAGAGGGGTATTGTTGAGTGATGCTAGGATAAGCAAAGCTTTACAGGGTGCATGGAGTCCATTGCTGATCACTTTCACAGCTAGAAGAAAAGAAATGCAGTTGTTGTTTACATCCATATTTCATTTCATCCTTTTCCTTTGAACCGCCAACTCGCTATGTGGAGGATTTCAGGCTAGCACAGAACTACATACAAAAAAAATACTTTTCAATGCAAATGCGGGTCTTTGTTTGTCTCTTCGAAGAGCTGTAACAATTCATTAAGACTTACAGATACTCATATACTTTATCACAACAGAAACATGCTGCATAATTCTGTATATGTAATATACAAATCTGTTTTTGAACACCTTCTCTTCCCTTTTAAATTTTAACAGGAACTGTAGAATAAGCATCAGAACCCACATTAAACAGTAAGGTCAAGGTTCAGAGTTGAGTAGCCGATATTTATGAGGTAATCAGGTTACTTAAAAGCAATGCACTAAGCTTTGATAGACATAAACATCAGGCAATATCTCAGTTAGCCCTAATATTCTCTGTGTACTACTTGCTCAAGAAAGAAAAGACACAGAGTATCTCCAACCACATAATTGCGTATGTCTTATACAGATTACCATTATGTGTTTTACTGTAGGTTGTACACAGTTAAGTCTGTCTTTGGATACTGGACCAGAATGAACATTGTCTCCTGTTTGGTTCTAATACACAAAGCTGTGAACTAAAACCACTCTTTGAATACCTGAACTGATTCAACTTTGAATTATTGAAATCAAAGTACATTTCCTGGAAGAAAAAGTCCCGAATGCATTGAAATAAAAATTATACAAGGCACCTTTGAGACGAAGTGAAGTGAAATGAAGTGAAGTGAAGTGACGTGAAGTGTGGTGACATGAAGGTCCCCCAAGGAAAGATAAGTGAAAGTGAAGTCTTGGATTTGCAAACCAAACAAAAAAAAAACTGTCAAGAAATGTAATTATGGCAATGATGAGCTGAACAGAGTGATTAAAGGAGACTGGAGGTGTAGAGAGAGAAGCGGGTGTACCTTTGATGTCAGTGAGTGCCGTCAGACTATAAGTAGACTGAGGACAGGCGTAGCTCTGTTACAGTCGACTCGTTTATTCAGTCTGCCAGGGGAGCTCTGTGGATAAAAAAAAAACACATACACATGGAATATAAGTATTCAGGTAACCTGATGACAGCAATTTGTCTGTCTTGTGTAATGCAGAGACACATATGTGGAACAATAACAGTGGGTAATGTGATCATTGGTTATACTTCATTCTCTACATACCTTCACTGGTGGTGTGCCACAAAGCTCAGTTTTAGGTTCACTACTCCTTTCAGTTTACATCCCTCCTTTTGGGAACATTATTCGTAAATAAAATATTCATATTCATTTATATGCTGATGACACCCTGCTGTATGTACTGACAACACCTGGCAATAACAGCAGTGTTGTCACTCTCATTAACTGCTGGATGGCCAAGAATTTTCTGCTGCTAGACTACAGTAAATCAGAGTTCCTTTGGCCCACCCATTTCCAATCAACTCAGAATGGGGCTAGGAATCTTAAAGGTCTATTTAAGTCTAAGTTTCTTCACTTAAAATAGATATCCAAAATTACCCATGCTTTTATTATTATCCTGTTTGGACTACAGGACTTTTATTCACCTTTAATCTAAAGTTCAGGTATATCCAAATTGTAGCAGCAAGGATCTTAATGGTTCAAGGAAACTTTCGATGCCTAAGGTCAAGCACTAAAATACATTTGTGAACCCCTGGCCCCTTATGATCCTGACACACCTTCCAATGATTCCCAGCTTTGGAATTCCATGCCTGCTACTTGTGCGTCGACCTTTAAGTCTCTTCTTAATACATATTTCTTCAGAAAGGCTTTTTCATATGGTGTTGATTTAAAAATGCATAAACAGAATAATAATTATGCAAGTATGCAATTATATGCAACAAAAAATACAATGGCTATTACTGCTGTTATAGTAATAAGAGTAAATTGAGGCTAAGAACATGCCATGAATAAGTAGTCTACCGATCAATTCACTAAATTTATGAGGCAAAAGATTAACCAATATCTGATTCTTAATAATGAGCCAACACTTACTCAATACTCTCAACAGAGTGGCCTTAGTATTCACACCGTACCCTCTCTGAAATATAGACATCACAGGCAAATAAAAAAAGACCAATACAGCAGCACAAATTGGTTTTGATGCTTCATACCATGGGATGAATCATTCTGCCATACACACCAACCTGTCCAGAGCTGCTCTCTTTGATAGCTCAAAAAACAAAAGCCTGGCAGCCAAACCACTGGATCGACTGCACTAGAAGATGTCACTGATGATGAAATCAAACACTCTTATAAGCACGCATTCTCACAGGCCAACTTGTATTCCAAACTATGGGTTCAATAGGATGTAATGGCGCCTTGAAAATTGCCTCATACTTCAAGCAACACGTTGCTTTAGCGGAATTCCCAAAATTAGTTAATCTGTTCATTTCAAATAATTAGATTTTATGGATAGATTCAGCTGGGGTCCAGACTGATTCTGATTCTGCTCATTATTTGAATCTATAACTATGCACAGTTTTTGATATATTTACCACAATTTTTCATCCTTACTGAAACTGAGACAACACCCCTGTGAAAATATGAAGAAGAATATGTTTCCAACTGACCTTTCATGAGTTTAAACTGCATGAATTCATGCTTTAAAACAGAAATATGAACTACTGCTTAAGCTTTAATGTATAGGCATCTCTCCACATGATAACTATCTCCAGATGCAGCTCTGACTCCAGGCCAAATATGCATCAGTGAGTAGTGAAGCCATGCAATGTTTCATTAACTATGATCAGAAGACACCCACAGTGAGTTAGGAAAAAAAATCGATACAAAGTCAACTTTCCTCTTTCCTCTTTTAGCTGGCTCTGGGATTAGAACATCTCTCCCTCTCCAGGGATTCCTGGGTGTGTTCACTTCAAGGACAGATAGGCTCTGAGCACCTTAGATTTCTGGTACGAACATCAAAGGTGAAGCTAAGCCTGGCCGCATTAGTTATCACCTCGTCTCTCTCTCTGTCTCTCTCGGGTTCTGGACGAGCCTTTACATCGCTCCTGAATGGAGATTATCCCGACACACAGTCACAGTTCACAGTAGCACTTTGATTAATACACATTTTATTCTACCTTATGTGATGCAGTGCTCTTGTAGGTGGGTTTTTCATTTGGTTTGGCAGGTTTGGGAATGAGAAAATTGATGGTCAGTGAAGATGATTGATAAATGACGTTCACCCCATCCTCAGCTAATGGGACTTAACTTCGCAGCTGGTCCTGTGGAGCTGATCAGAGATCAATAGGAGAGTGTGGCTATTTTGAGTGGCAGTCAAAGGTTCTTGTGGCTAAAGACGTGTTGCTAAATGGCCAATTCTGACACATGAGGGCTTACACATTGCTCAGATGTGGAGGTCACAGTACTTCAAAGATCTATGTTGGGCATCTCTGAGGAATAAATACGGATAACAAGACATTGTCCGACAAAACACTTCTGTGGGTGGTTGAAGATATAAAAATATCAGTGACCATGCCTCAAGCAGATAAAATGTCAAACTCCCGATACCCACATCCAATCAGATTTATTTACACAGCACCTGCACAGACCCATTTCCTCTGCTCTCGATTCTGTTGTACATGTTGCCAATCTTCACCACTGCCCCTGTGGCTGCCACCATCATTTGACAGTAAAAACTGCAGAGCTCTCATGCAATATTTGTGCTAATTATCAGTGCCCAATACCTCACCTGCTGTGCATTATGCAGACAATTGCATATTCTATCATGACTTGTCCCCCGTCAACTCACATCGTTTGGAGAGCGCCCCAGTGTTATTCTGTGATTAATAATGAATGCAGAGTGAGGTTTATCTAGCTGACTGGTTGACTGACTGACTGAAGGGCTGACTGTCTGGGGAATGCTGCACTGATGAAGGTCTTTCCTCAGCTGTCAGAGCTGCTGTACACTCACATAGAAGAACTGCAGTCATATATAAATGACCAAGTGGATAAGCATGCATAAAGGAGCCATTTCATATGTCGCCTGTGCAATCTGAGTAATTGTTCAAGCAACTATGTGAATGAAATGCTAAATATGAAAGTGAAATGTAAGTGGAAACATTAATCATGTATGACCTTATCATCAGAATAAAGGCCACCTTCTGAAAGCTGGGTTTGTTTAAAAGTCAGGTACCTGAAACAACTTGTTTAAGGTTAGGGGAAGATTGTAGTCATGGTTAAAGGAATAACTTTACAAGTTGGGAATTATGTATATTAGCTTTCGACCTGCAATGTTTTCTCTGGATAATGAACAACAAATCTACAAAAACTGGTGGCAGGGAATCAGAGTTGTGCTCAAAAGCGACTCAACAGAGATAATACATTGATCTTTATGCACATCATAATATGTAGATTAGTCATTAGTCAGCCACACACACCTACAAACTGGTAGGGGACACTTCTCAGCAGCTAAAGCCAGTGGATGAGGTATTGTTATTTCACATATGACTTATACTCCATGTCATCCATCCTCTTTTGCTTTATCCTCTTCTCCTAGCTCTCCACAGTATACAGTCTAATAAAACAGAACAACGTATTGCAGCTGGTTTGGAGCACTCTGTTCTCTGACAGAATCCCCTGACAACTCTGTATTTACAGGTAATTGTTCATCTGAAAGCAGAGCTAAGACACACTGTGCTGCAAATGCTCCACCTGTGTGTGCAAGCTGTGTTTGCAGAGAGCAGCAAGCTAATTGTATATTCCGAAAGAAAATTACAGTCCATCATCATTAGTCCAGGCAAACAGGCAGGCTTGCATCATACAAAAAAAAAAAAAAGAAGGATTTTGAATTCTGTGCACTCACCCTAGAGAGATGACCTTGGCTAACGCGCCTTTAATTTAAGGCAGGAAGAAATGATCGGGCCCTATCAGAACTTACCGCCTCTTAAGATGTAAATAAAGAAAGGCTGATCTAAAAAAATGCCCTGGCGAAGAGAGAAAGATTCCCTGCCAAAACAAAGCAACAGAGCTCAGTGAGAGGTTTGAAGGGTATGAGGGGAAAGATGAAAATTGATTGGCTTGTTTGTTCTTCAGGCTGTGCACAGTTTTAGGTTTTCTTATATAATTCAGCAGGTTACTTTGAAAGTTGAATTTTTTTACAGATTGATTACAGGCATTACTGTGATCAGTCATGCAGTCCACAAACCACAGCCTTGGTATCAACATCTAATAATGACTCAAGTGTTATAAACCCACCATGGGAAACCATCCTGCCTCGTGCATCAGTCAGTCTGTGACCTTGTCAACTGAAGCTGGTAATCTGCATGTGGATATTTTTATAGAGGGAAAGAAAATAAACAGATAGACTCAAGGCAATTGTTTTATACTTAACTTGTAATAGAGAATGAGGTGAAGCGAGTGGCAGACTGAAGATTCAGTTATGAAGAATGATAAAGCAAATGTAAAACATATCATCATGCACATTCTGACTGGAAACATCACTGTGTTTATTGCAATGTGCAGCATGGGTTGGAGAGTGCTGCTATAAGTACCAATGAGACTAGATAACATGGTAGGGCGGCTTCAATAATTAATCTATGACGTTGAGGCCTTATGAGGGGCCAAAACCCTGCACAGCCAAACCAATACACAGGTCAATCGAATCGAAGTGTACATAAGTGTTTGGATGGTATCGTGTTTTTCATGCAGTGCTAACATTGGTTTGATCACAGTCTTTACATTCTTATAAGCAACTGAAAAGTATTGATAATCCACAATGCTGATGATCTGTTTTAGTTCAAGTCAATATCTAAAAGTATGAGGTTTGGGACTGCTTGACAAAATTTGGGATTATTTTGCCCTCTAGGTATCATAAAATTAACATTTTTTTAAAGATTTTTTTGGCTTGTTTTCAAGCTTCATTTTTGACAGACACAGCTGAAGAGTGAAGAGTGTAGGGAGAGAGAGATGAGGAATGACATGCTGGATTCGAACCCTGGGCCACTGCGGCAAGGCTACGTACATGGGGTGGATGATCTACCAACTGAGCTAATCGACACACACATTAACATTTTTTTTTTTTTACTGCAAATCAGTATGGGTTGTCAGGCTGATGACAACACACTAATTTCCAGAGATCTACAGAGCAAATATCTTTGAATTCCAGCCGGTTTCCATTCTGTCTGCTTGTGCCCAAAGACACCAGGAAAGAAAAGCAATAACCTGCCATATACAGCGCTACCTTTCTGCTTTTCTGCCTCACGTCTCAGCAGGTGCTGATGCCCTGATCAGAGCAGAGAGCTTAATAAGACCTCTGGCACAGTGAGAAATCTGTTACCATCTGAACCGTCTCAGTTTGCTGCGTCCACTCATCTCTCTTCTGACACGGAGTTATAACTCTGTCAGCTGAGATGGCTTCAATTCAACTTTTCAGTAGTAAGAATGTGTCACATTTTTTCTGTGGGTTTACATTTATATGTAGCTATAGTGGATGTAACAATAATAGTGATAGTAATATTTGTGTAACAACGTCTTTGTTTCTGCGCTCTCTGCTGGTTGGTTTGGTAGTCAGGAAATCAATCATCATAATATTCCACATAAAGAACATAATGCTACCTTTGAAAGTAGAGTGCAGATGAAGTCATCCAACCTTGATGAAAAAAAATGGCACCTTTTCCTTCAACATGATTAATAGCGCCAACCCAAAACAAATCCTGCCACACTTTGATGAATGCCAGGTGATGTAAAACACTTCAATGACAACACTTTGAGATATCTCATAATCTCACTTCCAGCAGGATTGATAGATTCATGTGATGATTGATTAAAGCAACAGATAGATTTTTTAGACTTGTTTAGGTGTGTGTATGTCTCTGAGTCTGAATGTGTGCTCAGATCCACCCCGGGGAGGGTGAATTCAACCCCATCATCATCAGCATCCTATAAAACACATGGAGGCTCAGTCTCCCTGATGGAACAACAGAACCTGGCCAGGAGGAGGTTTTTTTTACGCGCTGGTGGTTTGAATAAAAGATCCGTGCTGGGATTTGCGCATGACGGGCAATGCCAACCCTGCACTCTTCAATTATATAATGTGCACCGCCGCAGCCTGGTGAAACACTTGCTCCTCTACGGTGTAAAGACAGCGGAAGACTTTATCTGGAGTATCAGAGAATGAGAAGTCGGAGATGGGTAGTGAAGGAGGCAGGTGTGTGCGTGCGTGTGTGTGTGCATGCGTGTGTGTTAGGGGTGTCAAAACCATGAAGAGATCAAACATTGTTCTGGGATACTATCAGCTGCCCCTATTTGCAGTGATGGTGAGGAGAAACACTGTCACACCAAGCAAGCCACGCTTGTCAGACTAAAGTCACATATACACAAAGGCTTTAAGTATTAACACATATCTCAGTCTAAGATATCTGATAAAAATATACTATACTTAACTCATGGTGGGTTTAAGTGATGCACTACATTTCTGCTAACATCTCTGAATTAAAGGTGACCGGGATTCTTCCATCTTGTCCTCCCTTTCTTGTTCATTTCGCTATGAGCCACAGTTCATTACACAACAATAAACACTTTGTTTATGGCCGATTACTGTGTAATTAAGAAGGACATATTGTTAGCACTAGCAAACGGATGAAAACTCCACGGGAGGACAACTGATTAATTGCTGACAATCCTAAGTCTAATTGCAGTTAGCTGGTGGAAAAACACAACAACAACACAGCCATTCATGCGAAGTGAGGCTTGAAACTGCATGCATGTGTGTGTGTGTGTGTGTGTGTGTGTGTGTGTGTGTGTGTGTGTGTGTGTGTTGACTTCTAGCATGAAGGTCACCACTGACGCCTCAACACTGACAGTGACATCTCTTGTCATGAAGTCAGCATCGATAATTAACTTCTGCCCCCCAAAAAGGAAGTGGTAATTACATCTGAAAATATAATATCTACATGTAACAAAGTTCAGAAAGCTCTGGACGGAAAACGCAATTAGTAATCAGTCACAAGCCTCTAACATCGACTGAATGACGGTTTGGCTCTCGAAACGACTGCAATTTCCTCAGGGACAGGAAGGGAATCCAGCCAAATGTACTGTAATTGGCCACCACCACATTTCGGGTATAAAATAAAAGCAGCTATATTTGGAAACACGAGAATCAGGCCCAATTTCCTTAACTGGGCATAGAGAGACATCTTCACCAGTGTGAATATGCCTATAAATGTCTATCTTATAGACTATGAGAACATATGAAAGTAATGGCTAATGTCTCTTTTTTAGCCATGTTTGATTGCAGCACTAATCCACATCCACCTTTCAGTCCTGGAGAAAGAAAAAACAAATACTCATGAGACGTCCAGAGATATGTCTGCATAGTTTTGGATTCAGTTACTTGACTTTCATTTTCAGGAAGTAATTCTCTGCACCAACAATGAAAATTCTCACTGAAGGAAGAGTTCAAAAGGAAATTGTCGCTATAAGAGATTTCATTTTTTTATTATATTCATATAGTTGGGGCCGTAATAACCACATGCTGTGTGGTGGCCGCTGCTGAGACACAGACCTGTGAATGGTGACATTTCAGAAGAATTAGACAGACATGAGAAATGTGAAGAACAGTAAAGACCATCTCCTTTCTATCCTGTATCGATATTCTTTCCCAGTGTGCAGGCTGTTGCAGGAACCAGGAAGGCCCATGAGAAAAAGCTGGGCTGACGGAAGGGTTGCACACACTGTCTCTGAGCCGTCACTCGGCAAGACAGGAAGCCTCAATTCATCACTCCTCACTCTTCAGCTCAGCCCTGCCTGCTCCGAGCTGCTCCTTCACTATTGATGAAAAAGTCTCAGACCAACACCAGGCATCTACTTCCTTTGAGTGTATTTGCAGAGTCATACCTGAAATCAATCTAACCTGGATTCAGCTGACTCTAAATGTCACCGCTGTCAAACAGAGGTGATGAGGGTTCTGATTCTTTCTTTGTCTCAAGTATTTTACTGTTGTTTTTTCAGGCGAGATGAAATCACAAACCTCCAGTTTGGAAAATAAAAGCAAAACTAATATTGGCCATATGCTCTGTGAGATCAATGTAACCATTCTGCCTTACCTCTGTCCAGTCCAGATTTGAATTGAGCAGGTCCCACACTCAATGCCAGCTTGGCACTGAGATGCACCTCAGTGTTGCCCAGAGTTTTATAGCTATAATTTAACATCAAATGTCAGGGCTCTGCACACTGAGAGACAATTAAATCCTTGTTTACCCAAATGAATCATTAACTATTCTGGAAAAAAACTCACTCTTCTCTGCTGAAGAGCTACTACCGGCCATTTTGTTTACAAAAAGCCTATTGTTGATGTGATGAGTCCAGAAAATGGTCTTTGTAAAGATTTGCGTCCCTCCGTTGTTGTGCTCTCTGGCTGGTGTTTGCACTTTTATTAGGCCGGATGGAAAACTGGCTGGTGCGCGATAGGCATCATGTGACAAACATGCATCAGCGCTGACAAACAACCATTAACGAGAGACGAGAAAGAGAGAGCGAGAGAGAGAGAGCGAGAGAGAGAGAGAGAGAGAGAGAGAGAGAGAGAGAGTCGCAAAGAGAAGTCAATAAGAGTGAGAAAGAGAGTCGGGCAGGCATAATTTCTGCTGCCAACACTCGCTGACATTGATGGGAAAGACATGAAGTTGCCTTGAATGCTCGGGAAAAGAAGAAAAAAGAAAAAAAAAAACAGCATCAGCGCATGACATAAATTCATCCTAAATTTAACAGTCGTCAACAAAAACAAACCGACACGGCAAAAAATGTCAGAAAAACAAGAAAATGTGTTTCAGGCAATTTGCCGGTGTGGAAGATCAAAAACATCTTACTGTACTCGAGCGTTGGCATAATACTAGAAGTTCTCATCCATGTCAGATGATGGCCCAGAGAGTGCAGTTCATTTTTTTTCTATAGCAGCCCTCTAATGTCTCAACAACTCCTTTGAGCAAGGTATCTAACCTCAAAAGCGCAAGTGCACTTTCTCTGGAGCAGCTCACATGCATCAGCATGTGCAAAAGCTTGAATATGAACGAGGGTGTTGGAGAAGAAGAGAGTGCACAGATAAATATAGGCAAAAGTAAAATTGGCAAAATAAAAGACCATGAGACTCAAGCTCTCCGGTGAGTATTTAAAAACCCATAGACCATTTAGTCTCCCTCATTCCCAGCTAAGAATCTCTCAGCACTATCCAGGTGATTAAACAGTGCTTTCTCTGCTACAATGGGGTGGAGCAGGCAGCCCATTTGGGAGCTGTAATTAGTATCTCAGAGATGAGCAGAGTCTCGTGAAGGTGGGCACCGACCTTAGAGGAAAAAAAGAAAAAAGAAAAGGATACTGGGAGCATCCTGGATCAATGCACGCAAACATTAATATAACAATATAATAATAATAATATAAGGGGACAAGGGTTGTTTACATGAAGTGAAGTGAATCAATACTACCTAAGAATCACAAAGCTATTAAATTTTGAATCATATTCTCCCGAGATAAAATGTTTTAAAGCAAGAGAGCATTCAAACTTTAGATCAAGTAACACTAGTCTATGGCCATATCGTGAGCTAAGGTCAGGTTAGTGGAGCAAGTACAGGGAAAGTGACACAGAGAAATGGCAACAGCATTTACACTAAAGCTCAATATATATATATATAGAGGCTAACGCTAGTTCAGTGATTTCCCATATTATTGCTACCATTGTAGAAATAGGAAGGTGTACTGATAATAGGGCCATATTGCATTTGAATAATTTAAACTATATTAATTGGATTCACGTTCCTTCATGCACTTTGCAGAGTGACAACAGGAAGAATCGCCGTCCTCACTACTGAATAGCAGACGACAGCCACGCAATCACCATGTTTCTTCACTTCCTAGGGCAGAGAGTGGTGACTGCAGAGAGAAGAAGGTTTGCTGTGAAGATTTGCTAGATATGTGTTATCTAAAAAGAAGCAGATATCTTTCTTCAACTTGCTCAATATTGTCTAAACTCTAAACTTGTAGAGGAACAAGCAGCCTCATCACAGTTCTTGCAGTCTCTGTAGCTGCTATAGTTCAGACATGTCGTAACATTTATGCCATAGTATTTAACAGAAGGAGTGTCAGTGGTGATGAAAACCAACAAAAGGAAATTGTGATAGTCTGGTGCGTTCATCTAAAGTGCTAATGACTCTGCATGGCTACAGATGGTTTAACAGAGAAATCCATTACCTGTGTGCTATTAAATCAAATTCCATATATTGTTTTTGTTGAAGCTAAAAAAAAAAGATGATTCTAGATGATGAAATTTATGCCAGGGCCAGGCTAGCTGTCAACTTGTTTCCAGTCTTAGCAATGAGCTCTAGCTTCACACTCACTGTATAGATATCAGACTTCTCATCTTGCTTTGAGCAAGAGAGCAACTAAGTGTATTACCAAAATACAGAGAGGCTATTACTTTAGACCTGAACGCATCATATGACGTTATCTATGCACTGATGTATTTTAACATAATGTACCACAAATGCATCTTGTCCCAACTGTCCAGATAATTGTCAATTGTCATTAATGTCAATGTGATCATTTGTTCAGCACCCAGAAGACACCGGGAGAACAGTGCACTGATGAGCCAACCTCAGCCCTGCTGCAGAGAGCTAGCTTGACCACTGATAACAGAACCAGAGCTGAAGGCGGAGAATCCCATTACAAATAGCTTCATTAGGTCTGTCAGATTGTGCAGCTGAGGCGGTACATCTCGATTGACCCTGCACTGCCTCGGCTCCCCTCTTGGGTCAGAGCATTGCCCCCTCCTGGAATAATATACCACTCCTTTTTTTATGGGGACCGTGCAGGAGCCCTGGCAACAAATGCAAACACACACACACAACCATACATACACACCACAGAGTAAGAGTTAATAGAGTCACACTGCAAGAGGCTAAATCTTATGACACTCAGCTGTTATGATGTGTTCCCACCAAACGTGAAGCACATTTTCGCTGTGTGTTACTGTACAGCTTAAGTTTACTGGTGGCATCATTTGTGTTTACACAAAATGAACACACGCCACTGTGTGTTTGATTGTTTAACCGATAGCTGAAATGAAGTAACAGGCAGGTATTACATGACAGTCAAACATTTCTTTTTTGCTCAGTATCTGTATAAATGTGAAGTATTATAGAACTCTGGATGGCCACATATGGCTGCAAGTGGAGATTGGCACATTGCTCGCTGCTACAGTACAAACAGATTGACAAACCAGAGTGAAGATAAATCCACATTTTAATCCCAAAAGTTTAAGAAATAAACTCTGAGCTCTCCTCCTGACAGTAAACAGCTCTGAATCAGAGCAGGTTGACTCTGGCAGTTTATTTCTCCAGAAACTCCAACTCTGCCACTGTCTCTGCAAATGTACACTTCTTCCCGTCTTTGCACTGACTCTGTAAACGACTCTCGAGAAAAAGAAGAATTCACTGTCTGTGTGAACACATGTTGAACAAGCTACCACATCTGAAAATCATACTGTTACATAAGTAACCAGGCTCTGCATACATTAAGCTAAAATCATGACTTCAGACACAGTTAAAATGCTCTTTTCCTGTGTTAAAAAGTGTGCATAACTGCCAGTTACAAACACTTCATGCAGTTGCCGGTCTAATTCAGCAGTAATGAATAAGGACACAATAATATACACTGTACACAAAGAGCTCCATTCAAATTACATGGATCTGTGTTTGATTTGATCACAATCATTGTAGAAGTGAGGCATTGTTTGGTCTTTGTTTCCTTTAGCTGGCATAGAAACCTCGGAAATTTTGTGGCTGATGTGTTTTGTTGGATTATACTTGGTATATATTTGGTGACTGGATTATATTTATTGGACATGTTTTCAAATGAAGGATTAAATGTGGTTAGGCAGTGTACGTAATAAGAACACTTGTAGATCCAGTGAAATGTTAATAAAGTAAACACATTTTGTCATGTGATTCAAGTCACTTTGGATGTTTTCGGTATTCAACCAAGACCATGATCTTAAAGCAACTTCACACTTCCTGAAAATCTTATTTTTACTGACCTCTAGTGGTTCAACTTCTCGGAGGACGTGACATCACTGCGCATTGTGTCACGCGCAAAGCAAAGCATTTATTACAGCCTAATATTCAGTTACTCTTTAACCATTAACTAAGTATTACTTAGTACAAGTGGAAAAGAAAGCAAGTGGAAGATATACTGTACATTCAAACAGGGACTAAAAAAGTTTTCTTGTTAATGGATAATGTATTTTTGGCTGTAACTTAGTAATATAAACATAATGTTTGGAAGAGGGGTTGCTAATTACATAATCAAACACACTCAGCTTGTGTATCCTGTGTAACTCGCAAAAGAGCCTTCGGAATCAAATCTGCGGCTTCAAAGTGACCTTAATCAAGGTGTACCCTCACACACATTGTAACTAATTTACACTTAGCACTTATTTAGGAAATTGCAGTGGAATTTCTAGTCTAAAGTTGCTAGATTGTTAAAGTAACTTCTGTGAGATAAAATGACTTTGCACTTCTTTCCAAACAGTAAAATTGCCAGAATGTTTACAGATTACAGTGCATGTCTCAAAGAGGATATAAATGATTACATATTTTGTGTGTATTACAGGTAACCACACAGTCAGGGGACAGCACCGCTCCAATAATTGGTTTATACATGGCGACAGTGAGACTTGATCACACAGTATCAAAGATATGAGTAAACAGCATAATCCTAATAAGCCCTTCGCCAAAGTATGACCAATAACTGGCTTACTCTGTGTGTATTAGCAAAGCTACTGTTATCCTGCGCATGCAGGAGGAGGAAGAGGGGAAGGAGGTGGAGGGGAAAGAAATGAGCCGAGACGTGAGCGCCATTGATTGGACTGGTGCATGTCCGCCTCCATTCATAAACAAGGATAACCTGCCACATGCTTGAGGACGATGTGTCTTGATGACAACGAGCAATGCTGGCACGCATCCAAACAACACCTGTGAAAAAGTCTTAGGGTCAAAAACAGAACACAAAACAGCAGGAACCAAAGCTACAAAAAAAACAAAGATTTACACTTAACAGGTACAAAGTGAGTATTGACAGACTCTTAAGGAGTCCGTTTGCCACATTTGGATTTGGAGAGCTCTTTTTTACCGCTGTGGAAATGTTTTACAGGAAACGTGATTACACACACAATGTATGGTATTGATCAGTAAAAAGGGACCTCTTTGTGGTGCAAATTGCAGTGAAATAGGTCTAACAGAGCAGAGATAACACGTCATTCAAGACTCGCAGAGAAGAGAAATCCAATCACTGTGGCTGAATTATGCTTCTGATGACAAAGATAAAGTTCAAACAGATTTTAAAATGGGATATCATCAGCATATATCAGCTTTTCATCACTATATCAGGTTTCCACAATCAAATCAGAACAAAGATAGATATGCTTCGTGCTTTCAAAAACAGCAGCACACAATATACCTAGAATATGAGATTGTATTGTTTTGCAGAGTAAATGAGCCGAATGATTCCTGACACGGAGTCAATAGCACATAGCCACCCGACACGGTAACAGGAATCAAAGAGCATTTTGGGAATGGCAATTACAGAAGTGTCTGGGGAAATAAAAGCAAACTATGAACATGGCCATCCAATTTCAAAATGATGCATGCACAGCATCCTCAAAGCCCACAGCTAGAATGACTCGTTACTGTGAGGCTGCTCAGCTGGTCTGAGCGTTAGCAGCTGTAGGGTTTCACCAAAACAACACACAAATTAGGCTCATATCTTAGCCGGGAAGAAGCGAGAGCAAGTTTGCTTAGACAGGAGGCCTCATTCTAATCACTTTGATCAAAGCGCTGACAGTTAAATCTGCAACAGACTGCCTAAATCCCAAATGTAAGTTGATATAAACAAAGAACTCCCAATTATCATTAAGATCACAGAGAGTATGTGAAGTGACAGAGCTTGCAGTTCTCCTTCAGCTTCCCAGCATCAGCCATGCAAGGTTGAATATAGCATTCATAAGTCACAGTTATGCAGACGACCTCGCTTGTTTTCCACACTGTGGCGTCTTATTTTGGGGCGTCACCTAGGGTACGGCACCATAGAGAGTGGTGCAGTGCAGGAGCATGACTCGAGATTGCTAATGTGTAATATCTCTCAGAGAGCTTCGAGGTGAGTTCATGCTGCATGTGGTTCCCAAAGTTATCCCGCTGAGTCAGACTGCACTGACTGCACACATTTTCTTAAACAAGGAGCCTCCTGTTCTGTTATACATCCCAATTAAAAATATAAACGTGAGTCACTTTTATTAGCAAGCACTGTAAACATACAAGAACTAGTCTGAGGGACAGCTACAGCTAACGGCAACAATAGTTCCTCACTTGATAGACTGAAAAGTAAGTAAGTAAGTACTTTTACTATTCCATACTTTAGTATGTATCGAATCTAGTAATACTAGATTTTAGTATTCCCATTTTATGCTTGATTACATATATTCTTTGGCCATGCATCCATCTTCTATAACCACTTATCCTTATCATGGTCGCAGGGGCAAGAGGTGGGGTACACCCTGGACAAGTCGTCAGTTCATCACAGGGCACATGGAGACAATCAACCATTAACACTCACATTCAAACCTACGGACAATTTAGAGTCAGTTATAAACCTGTTAAGTGCATGTGTTTGGACTGAGGGAGGAAGCCGGAGTACCTGGAGAGAACCCACGCAGACATGGGGAGAACATGAAAACTCCGCACAGAAAGGCTGTGCTTCCCATATTTTCTTGCACCGAATAATATTGGAAAATGTTCTACTTTTAATCCACTACATTTATATGGGAAATAGGTTTATTTGATGTCTTGCTGAAAGTTAAATGACAAAATTAATACCACTCTTATATCTGTACAGATAGGAGATGGTTAGCTTAGCTTCTAGCTGTATCAAAGCTAACTGTTAGCTTAGCTTTCAATTAGCGTAGAAAGCAGTCCTAACGCCATAATTGCAGAAGAAAGTTAGCTTAACTGAGTAAAAAGCCTGAAAGCAGGGGGTAACACATACAACTGGACAGAGCCAGAGACGCTTTTTCATCATGCTTGCCGTGCAGTTTGATTTGTTTCATAATGACACGAGATTGGATGACATGCATACATATATCAGAAATTTCTAAATAACATGATCAAGGTTTTTGAGTTTTCTTTGCTCCTTCATTGTTGCTTGCTTTGTCAGGAACTCTGACTGCTGCAAGTAATAACAAATTCAGCTGATCTGACACTTGCCTCAAATCTGATTCCTTTTAAATGCATGTTAAAAAGCTGTCTCTTTTTCACTGTAATTTACAGCCAACTTTGTGTTACTCTATGGCCTATATTTCTTTCATTTATTTTTTCTACTGCAGCCTTTATTTCATCTTACATGCTCTTTTATGTGTTATATGAAGCACTTGCTCTAACAAACTCACTTTGCTTCAACTATTCAGAAAATGCTTGTGAAATTAACAAAACACATAAACAATTGGAGTTATTTTTGCATCACGCTCTTTTCTGGATTTACATGTATAAAGAAATTTGACTACAGACCACTGTGGGTTTTATTTTAGATTAATCGTTAAGGCCTATGACCGTGACACTGTTTCCACTATTTTTGGTGAGCAAACAAAGCCGTTTTAACTTTTAAAAATCATGCAACTAGAAATAAAAAGCATGCTAGTCAAAGACAAACACCTCTAAATGAATGAAACATGAAAAAATTGACCAGTATGAGAGGTGAGATGACCACAGAACAGCAGATATCTTGGTAAACCAGCTCCAAACTCCTCCAATCCCAGTTTCCACCAGTGAGAAATGAAGCATGTGATTAAATTAAGCAAAGCAGTACAAATCAGTAGTACAAATTAGTTTTTAGCTAATGTGCTCTGCCAGTGTGTTATTTTATTGTTCAATAAAAGTCTCCCAAAATGCCCCTAAAATCAGATCAAGGGTGCTCAGTAAAACTAAAGTACGACTAAAACTATTCAACAGGGAGGGTGCTATATTGTCATACAGGCAGCAGTGCATAGAGTGGAATGAATGGTGAAACTCTGGCAAACCTACATATAGTTGCCTTTGTTTGTACTTGAGCCTTCGAGTGGCTTATGGAACATAGGCTGCTTGCATCCATCCCCTTCTGTCTTGGGCCATCTGGATCCAGGCGGTGCCATGGCAGTCATCCTGCCTTCATCTCCCCTTCAGGGCAGCAAATTACCACCAGCCAAATGCTGATAAATTTTGGATGTGGCCAGTAAATCTGTCTGCTCTACCAGCCACTTTGGCAGGTCACCGACATCTTTCTGAGGTTCTTTCCTGGTCTGCAAATCTAAATACTGAACGTTTTAGGTAGATTTTGAAGGCTGGAGTATAGCTTCCTTATTTGAGTGAGTTGTGGGCTCCACGTTAAAGCATATTCTCTCATCTCGTGTTATTATGGAGCCACTGTGGTCTGAGACTAGCTTTTTGTACAAGCAGCAGAACTCCCTGTATTGCACACACTTGTGTAAGCATTAATAATGCATCTATTCCTAATCATTTGCTCAATTTCAGCCTTCATTGGTTGTGATAATCGCCTCTTTGGAATCAGTTCTCCATCTTGGATAATTTAAACTCATTATTTCACCAGTTGTTCTCTGTGAAAAATGATTCAGCTTCAGCATATTTGTATTCTCATCTTAGCGAAATTCTGTGTTTTTTGGTGGAATACCGGCCTTCCTGTTCAGCACCCCTAATGTGCATGCCATCAGTAGAGACATGCCTGCATGGAATATGACGGGAAAAGCAGTGGTGGTCATACATACCCAGATAAAAGCCATTCTGCTGCACCTCAACCACCACAGCACTTGTTGACAATGCCAGCTGCAACAACTGCGGCAGGTGTGCACGAACAAAACACGCCACTTCCTCATATTCAGCCATGACAGATGTTGTTCCCTAACATGTGCGGCTAGCTCCAATCCTCTGAGGGCCTTAAGCGCAACAAACAACATTAAAAGAGAGTGTAAAGCTGCGCAGTATCACCTTGTTTTTGCAACACATGGGACACGGTGTGCGAGCCCACACGGGAAAAGAAAGATAAATCTGTTACAGAGGGGAGGTTGGCATTGTACAAGGAGCAAGGTCATTCCCAAACACTGGCTACATTGTGTTGAAACACAGAGATGTGAGATACTGTAGATCTGTTAGGGACAGAGGAGGAGGAGGTACAGCACTAAATGAGAAAGCAACACACTGAGCTCTGTATGGCTGTTAAATCCAATCTAGGTTTAATGTCTTGTGTTACTGCCAGGGAGGAAAATAATGGGTTTAGAGGAATCTCTCAACAGGTTGTTAGGAAATGAAAACTGAAATTATGGAAGGGAATGTACTCAGGTCTATCTAATATATTAAGAAACTTAATTCTAATGCCATCATTTCATGCATCTTTGTGGTAATTTGGTACTGGTTTGACTACATTTCCCAAACGACACGTCAAAAGTTGAACCGCAAAAGACAGCGAGCGAGCTTCTGTGTCGGGTAAAAGGTGTATTTGTGTGGGTGTGGAAGAGAGAGATATCCCGCTCCAACACTATCAGTAGAGCATTTACTGGCACCTGAGGCCGTACTTGCTTGTTTACAGGGAGGAAGACAGGTTAATGAAAAACTATTGATTCTCCCTCTGTATCCCAGGAGATGAGGGGAAGTAACACTAATACTTCCGAACTTTGTTTTCCTCTTCTTTTGATGCCCCAGTCAGTGGCTACTCTGGGTCTGTGGGGAGAACAGAGGCTGAAAGGGGTGGGACAGGTGGAAGAGGGGCTGTTTCTCTGTGGGCACTGATGCCGTCAGCGGCGTTTAGTAAGAGGAGACAGGGAGGACAATGAAGGACCCCTGCCTCATTCTCTCTCTTTCATTCAGAGAAAGAGAGAGAATGACACAGGGGTCCTTTAGTCAGATAACTTTACTCGGTTTCACTCAAAGCTGCTCTCTACATGTGCTGTGGAGAACAGCTATGCAACAGCATGTATATCAACTGGCCCTCCTACATATATTATATCACCACCTTTGAAATGGATATGACGAGTTACTACATTGGTTGTCTCTGAGTTTCTAAAGGTAATGTTGAAATGGCATTCAGCCAGTGAAAACCTGTTGTAAAAATCATGATAATCATAATCTCAGATTGAGCTATAATTTTAACGTGAAGCAAACTATATTTTTAATGATGCAGAAATTATGACCATTCCTTTTCAAATTCAAATTCTTCCAACTTTAATGCAATACTGCAATACTAAATCTTTGGAGCACTGTTTCAAAGCTACAAACTAAACAAAAACTAAATAAAAAAAACTCATAAAAACTAAACAATGAACACACTGCAGTTCATAGTTGGATGAAGCAGTGTGTTTGCTTCATTCATCATTTATGGCTAAACTCAAACTACACACTACTTACATGGTGTCATAACAGCAGTTGACAGTGTTTCAATCTCAGGTTTCGTGTTTTACTATTCTGGATCATTTCATGCTGTATTGTTTTGTTTTGTTTTTTGGATGTAGTGTAGCAGCCATTTAGTCAAACAGACAGAATCTGGTGCAGGCTGTCTTTTGTCAGCGAAGCTCTAAAATGACTGAGGACTACCATTTGGATTAGATTTTAACACTTTTCTCTCCCAATTTTCAAGTTTTGTCAGAAACTCCACCCACCTCCATCTACCCTTTCCACCTTCATGTGTGGTCTCTTCGGAGCACGGAGGTCTCACTGTGGGTCCATACTGGGAGTCAGTGAAGGGAGAAATTGTCACCCGTCAGCAATCAAACAAAATCAGCTCTTGCCTGGAAAATGTCATGGGGTTATGTTTTGATCCCCCCTGCCTGTTAAAAAAGTATCAAGCCACAGATCAGACCGTAGATAACTAAAGAACGTATCAGAGGGAAGGAATGAACTGGCAATACCCTCATTTCTCTCTGTATCTGTGTCAGTTAATAACACATATTTGCCCATTGACTGGGCTGACTGGTGGAAGACTATGCTTGTACTACTTTGGTGTAAATTGGTCTAAACATACTGTGAATCCACTGATACAAAAATACATCTACACCTGACATTTTTTGGTGCGTCACTTGATGCATTATCACAGTGTGAATGTCCTTCTTGAACCCACATGTGTGCCCTTCGTATACAAAGCGCTCCTCATGTGCATTGTTCTGCTGTTTCCACAGGAGATAATGGAGCGGATCACTTCAGAGTCGAGCCTGTGCTGAGAGGGGCTCCCTCTCTGATCTCTGAAATTCTAAACTTGAACTGATGCCATTCTAACAGTGTCAGTGAAATGAAACTGGCAAATGGGATTATTTGCTTTTTACTGTAAAAAAAAAAAAAAAAGTCCATTAAATATCAAGCTATAGCCAGTCAGTCAGTAAACTTAAGCCTGTAAGCTTTGCACTGGACCAAGACTGGAAAGACTGAATCTACCAACCAGCATCTCTAATGCTCAACTAACACATTATATAGAGTCCTGTCATCAATGCAAAGTTGCTAGACAATGAGCAAAGACCTATGAAGTTAGAATGAAGCCAAATGTTGAATGACAATCATTTTTTCAAAGAAAAGAATTTTACAAAGATAAAGTGTAAATTTGTGAGCGTTCTGTTAAATACTAGACCGAGCCAGGCTAGTTGTTTTTTCCCTGATTCCAGGCTTTGTGTTAAATATTTCTATCCCCTCTGTTTATGGGCGTCTGTTTAATGGACATGTGGAATGGGTTAAAAGCAAGATAATTTGAATGATTCTTCTGCACTGAGATATGCAAACTATGACCTCAATATTAAAAGAGTTTTCCAAAGAATTCCATGATCAGTTTTGAGAGAAAACATCTAAAACTGCATTCAGCTGAAACAACACGAGGCAGTGAAATTCTCAAAATTGAGATCAGGAGCCATTTAAAACAAGTTGAGGTAGGTACATTAGAATCTTTCAATAGATTTTGATCTGACAAAGATAAGACGTGGTATAATCGAACAAATAAGCAGGCATAATAAGCTCCTACAATTAGATATTACTTACAATCAAGGCATGCCTCACCCCCCACTTTGAGTTTACACTGCGTCTAGAACAGTATAATCGCTGGCCCTCTTTCATATAAATCAATAACAGCAGTCAGAGTGCTGGTGCTCCAAAATAATTTGCGGAGCTCACCAAATCTAATGTGGGAGAGCTTATTGACAGTGGAAACACTGGAAGATTGTAGAGTCCAAACACGATTTCTTTTGTTGTTATTTCATCTCATTGCATTCTGCCTCTGGGTGTGGAGAGTTACACAGCTTGAAGTGTAACGATATAGGAACCACCATGACTAGACTGCAGCCTCAGTATTGGGTGGAGGTTGATTGTTCCTCTCTGTGTGCACAACACATTATGTGGGTCTGTAATCCCTAAAATTCCACTTTTGATATAATCACGCTTTTATTGTCTTGGTTCTTTCTCCGTAATTTTAGCACTTGATTTCTGTTACTGTTGGTGCTCAAAATTGTTTCAGCCTTTCTTGAAACATCCATCAGATGTTGCAGAAGCAGCATTGGTTTTATCTGAGCACAGTCTCTACTTCACTGAAGAAACTATTGAATGTACACTGTGAAAACTATTAGCGGGAATATGAGCCAACATTGATCCCCACTGTTAATAATTCCAGGCCAACTGTAAGATCCTGTTTTTAGCCAAGGTTTTTTTTAAAAAAGAAGGAAGTGGCAGATCAACTAGTGGCTTTTATGTTTTTTGGAAAAAGCATAGGTTATGAATTAGTATTATTCCCTCTACTCCATTCTTGTTTTTCTGGATCAAAGTGTAACATGCAGTACTATTAATCTCGACATCATAATCTATCGTTTTAAAACCTGGATCGGTTTTGATGGCACAAATCTTCAGTGGTTTACGTCGTTCCTAAAAGACAGTTTAAGGCGTTTTTGTGTGAGTGTACAGTAGCTGATGTTAGGGGTCAGTCAGAACAGATAGGTATTGTGGGGTATACTGAATGGAAATCTGGCAACTGTCACCATCTGTGTCATCTCTGACTGCGGCTTCATCTGAGATAAACACACCATGCTTCAGTGCTGTTTAAGGTAACTTAGAAACATTTCAAATATTAGACTGTTTCTCTCTAAAACCTTGAAACTGTTCACCTCACTCACCTGTTAATTCAAAACTCAGCCACCAGGATAAGAGACAAGCCTGTGCACAAATCCTGGCATCCCTGCACTGGGTATCTGTTGGCTTTCAAATGGATTACAAAATCTTACTTAATTTTTCTGATAAAAGACATTTTCCAGTCAAGATCAACCTTTTCTGATCAAGTGTCTATGCTGTAGTTTGTCTGAGGCTCTTGGATTGACTCTAAAAATGTTTTCACGAGACTCTTTGCTTGAATAATTCAGTAGTAGTAATTGCATCATCTTCGAACATTTTAGTGCACTGTGGTCTAATTGCTGTTTCAGCAGCACTCTTGACCTATCAAGAATAAAAAGTCTGGGATGTGTACACGGAATACTTGAATAATGTTTTTGCAATTCTCCTGTGTGTGTGTGTGTGTGTGTGTGTGTGTGTGTGTGTGTGTGTGTGTGTGTGTGTGTGTGTGTGTGTGTGTGGGTGAAACTGCCCTTAAATTGTTCATATGGCTTAGTTCACAATATCAGACTCTCTACTTCATGTCTACTGGATTTTGTTAAATATTAATGGAAACACAGATGCCAGATAGTATTGCTACATTTCCAGGGTGAAATCAGTCTCTGATAGATACCACTTAAATTAATAAATTCCTGAACGAACATGATTCTTTGATATTCATTTGTGTTTCTCTGATTGGATGCTGTGATTCCGTTCTGTTTGGGTGTAAAGGGACGATTGTGTGGGGTTATGTGTGTGCTACATATGTATGTATGCATTCATACATAAAGAACATCCATAGAGATATGTATGTTTTATATGTTCTCTATAGGGACATGTATGTATGTAAAGGAGGACGAGATAAACATAAAATGAGCTCTTTATTATAGGTTGCATGTGGGAGGAAAAGCCTCCGGTCAGAGGTCTATGTTGAGCTTTCTGTAGCTACTGTCTAATCTACCATCACCTCCCATAAACAGCGTGTACGCGGCTCCACACCAACGCTGCGTCCTTGAATGTGTGACTCTTGTAGAACGGATAGAAGACAGAAAAAGGAAAGAACAAATGAGAAAAAGGAGAGGAGGAGGGTTAGGAAGAGAAATGATTCAAATGAATTTGTAGCACAAAAAGGCTCTTCATTAGCATAACTTCAAAACCTTGCCGCACTAGTCTTAATAATACATGTGCTTTGAGTCTTCTCGTGAATCACCTCACACTCTGTAATGATTCTGTCTATATATTTGTTATGAGGCATTGAGATGTGTGGGAGAGAAAGGAAAGGCGGGAAAGGAAAAGGAAAGATTCAAGCAAACACCACTCCCCATGCCTGCTATTAAACACACACACACACACACACACACACACACACACACACACACACACACACACACACACACACACACACACACACACCCTCTTCCTCTCCCTTGTCTCAGTGGGGCGAGATGGTGGGACATCCTGATCTTTGGTTTATTAAAAGCGGCCTTGTGTGTTATCTGTGAGGCAGACCAGTCATACCAATTAACATTCCAGTACGGTATTTCTGCAGCCTGAGACCAGGAGGCTAAACACTTTTCCTTCCTCTCTCTCCCAACTCTCACCACGCACACACACATTCACGCATGTACATGTTGTATATACGCATGAGTACACACATACATTCTGAACCAGCTAATTATACTAAAATATCATGATAAAAGTAAAAAATAAATCATAACACACCCACACACACACACATAAAGAAACATCCAGGGCTGTTGTCAGAGATGAAAGCGTACAGTGTTGGGCTGGTGGAAGAAAGTGAGTGGGTTTCAAATTTACAATAAAAAGAAGCACGAAGGTAGCAGGCTGTATCTGGAGCTGACATGGGCAGAGTCAGCACAGAGAGATTTATTCTGGCCTGGCTTCACTGGGTCCCTCTGTCTACAAAGAGCGAGACAGTGAAAAGGGGAAACAGATGGAGCTCGGTCTACTGGTAGAAGTTTTGAAAGAGGCTTGCTGCCCAGGAAAAAGCAACAATCTCATTCACGCTTTTTTTCCTACAGACACTGGTGTGTTTACTTTGAGAATTTCCACACCACATTCCTTGTACGCTTAATTAAGTGGGTGACTGACTGACACATAAAAAATATTGGCATTTCATCAAATAATTTCAAAAGTAATTCAGTGGGTTTGATATCCTCTGATATGAAGGATAAAATGTTATTTGTAGTTAAAGCTTATTTTGACAGAGAGAGAGGGGGGCAGGTGTTGATCTGCTCCGAATGGACGCAGGTTGAAATCAAACCACGGTCACTGCATGAAGGACTTTTAGCCTTGGTGCATACGGTGCACGCACTACCAGAGGCAGTGGGGTGTACCACAAACTTAAAGTTTCATATATTCTTTAAACAGTGACTGTATGTATAGGATGTCACTTGTAGTTACAGAGAATTTTCAGCAAAAATGCTCTGTTAAAAGTTATATGTTACCTGTCCAGCACTAAAGCACAAAGTTAGCAACTAGCTGGTCTACAGTACACGGTAGAAAATTTAGAAGCTTACAAACAAGATATAAGACCAACACAGATCTTAAAATGAGATTGGATTTATGATTGTTAAAAGTCCAATCAGTATGTTCATAATACTAGTGGACAAAGCAACAGGCTGGAGAGAATGTATTTTTCTGAGTAGCTGGTGGAGCTCAAAACAGAGCAAAAATTGGACTTGATATCAGTTTAAAAGATGACATGTTAGTGTTGTGGTCACAACTTCATTAATAGTATTTTAGATACAAATATTGAGTGAGGGCTTTAAATTGGGGTTTGCTATGTGTGGTGGCTCTGTCGTTTCAGGGTTGTCCGGTGCACATGTGTGTTCACATAGATGACAAACGATTGATATCATTTGACAAAATGTGAATAAAATTGAACACACAAATGTAACAAATAGTTGTATTTCACTCTCACTTTTGTCAGACACAAAATCACAAAACACAGCCCACACAGACAGACCAAGAGATGCACAGCCTAGCTAATGTTAGCGCAGCTTATGTGTTCCGGCAATTCACTCATGACAAAAAGGCTAGTTTCACTTCATCCTCTCATCAAAGTTGTAAGCACTGACACCCACTTTCACAAAAGGGGGCACTGCACAACTTGCATAGTGAGTGTTTAGGGTCCAGCCCAGCTCTGATTGATGACCGAAGAGCGTAGACTTATGTACTGGGAGTGAGCCCATTTCAACCACTGTATGTCACTGTCAGGCTGAGTTTGAACCTCAAATCTGTGTTACCTGTCTCTCAGCCGATTCAGTTGGATGTCATTGTTTTATTTTTCCTTTCAGATACAACCAATGAATATATTAGTAGTCTCACGCTGGTGCATAACATTGAGGAGCTTAAGCTATTTGAGTTCACGAACAAACCAATCCTCTTAATACAGAGGAACTGTACATTCCCAAATTCTCTTCTTTGGCAAATAAGAACTTTGCTCAGTGTTCTCTTTTTTTTCCAAAACAGAATTAGCAGGTTTCTGATAGCCTGTAGCTATAACAGTGAATGCATATAAAGTGACAGTTACAGGCTTTGAATAATAAACCTAAATTATGACTGAAACCTTTGAAATCACCTTAAATATTCATACAAAAATATGAAAAAATTATATTTGTGTTGACATTTGACTCACCAGCTGGCTCTTTCTTGCCTGTCATATATTTATTGTGTCACTGTGCTGTAGTGCTTTGTCAAGCACCTGTGGGGTGAATCTGAGTGCAGCTAGATGTACTGATTTCAGACATTCCCTAATCATTAATCAATGATCATGATCATCAATAGCGAATACATTGGCTATAGGAACCAGAGCAGAATCTCAGACATATTTCATTTTGTGCCCTTTCTACAAACTATTAGAAGAAACAAAACATACAAAGTGGAGTGACTAGGAACTGAAATAACCTTAAAAAATGTAGTCTGCCTGCTGGGCCCATTACTTAAAGTCTAAACTACACTATACATGGTGATAATGCCCCCCCCCCCCCTTCCATTGGTGTGAGAGGCAGTAGGTGTGCAGTCTCCATCAGGGAGGCGTGAGGCGTGAAGGACGGCTAGCCATACACACCACACAGGAGATCCCCGGATTAGTCACGCTTGCCGGGTCTCTGCTGCTGCCACACTCTGCTGCATCACCGCCACGCATCCAAATACAGTCTCAAAACACCAGAGCAAGGGCAACGCTGCACTACCCACCATCTTCTACACACGCTGGAAATAAACAGCAAGATTGGCCACAGCGTGTGGTAGTGGTTAATTACTATTGCAAATAACAAAACAATCAATGTGTGTGATGCTGATGAGAAAGAAATCATTGGTGGGGCATGCAAATGTATTGTTTCTTTTGATGGGCTTTGCTGTGAAGTGTTTTTTAAAATAAAATACCAGTATAAATAAGAATAAGTCATTGTAGTCACTGAAGTCCACAGCATACAACTCATACTGCATATTCAGTACTGATGACAATCTATATGTCACAGTAATGCTGTCCTGTTACACACAGCAATGGGTAGAAAACACATTGCCACATGTGATAGCTGCTTATTATAACCATTGTCAGTATTTAGAAATAGAGCAATTTGGTGGAAACCCTCAAAATTCCTCATTGTCTGTTACAGCTGCTGCTGACACTGTATGTAACGTGACTTGTAGTGTTTGATTGTGTGTGCTGATCTAGTTGTGAGGATGCCTGGCTTCGATTGGTCCCAGCCGATGGGGACCTGGAGCAGCACGTGCCCTCCAGTCCAACCACCCAGTCCCCAGGCTACAATCTGAAGACTTAGGTTTGAACCACCCGACAGTTGTTTGTGTTGACCTCGCCTTTGTATTATACCCTTGAGTTGATTGTGAATGTTAACCATTGGCTTAACTCGTAGTTGTAGAGGTATTTTGTTTGCTACCTGGGAACTGGACTAGATTTAAGTGATAAAACAACCACAATCATTCCCTACGAAGCAAGGCCCATTTGAGCTAAGTACACATTCTCTCCCCACCACTCTGGAGGATATAATTATTACTGAGAGCAGCAGTAAACATATGCTTTAATGCTATACAAACAACTCAGCTAAAATTGGAACAGTTGGTCCCAAAGCGTTTCTATAATCTTATAGTCTCAGTACAAGTGGCTGAACATGAATGTAATCATAATGGCAGGTTGATTGTGCAGCAAGTACACAGGAACTTCAGAGTTACAACTGAATGCGACCACATTCATGTCTGGAGCCTCTGCAAATATCAGCTTTACACCAACCACACCTCCAGCTCCGCTTTCTTTTTTCTGAAGTCAAACATGCAATCTTCTAAGGAGGCTGAAAACCTCTTTTTCACTGTAAGTGCCTTGCCGCAGATGAAATGGTGGAAATGACACGTTGTGAGTATGGTTAGACTCATTACTGTAGTAAATGCAGACAGGAAGAACGTGAAGGCTTTATCATTACAACCTCTAATTTCCTTGAGAGATTGCAAATTCGACTGTGGACTGGAGTTGACTGCGCGGTTGCAAACCCATTTCACCCTCTGTCTCAACCAATTCACGCTGCCAGATCCAGTCATAAAAAAAGCGCTTCCCCCTTGGTGTACATTAACTTATTAAAGTCGTTTTCCCTGGCCCATTAATATGCCTTCAGTGCATAAAATGATAAACAGTGGCCTCTGGCTAATTCTGACATTGAATGAATCAAAATAAGTAATAAACAATATTTGAACACTTCCTGAAGCTTAGGGACTAGATGGCAAGAAATCATTTCAAAGGCAACATGGCCTAAATGTCACTTGGGATAGCAATTCTCTTGCAAAGCTGTTCTTATTAATCATATAAAAAATGTAATGTGAAAGAGGGAGGATGAGGAGCAAAACAAAACTGAATGATTGTGTATCTGCACTATAAAAAGAAGTATAATTAACTTTAATAAATTCTCTTCTATCTTAATTATTTGGAAAACAGGCCACTGCAGATCACTGGGCTGTGGGCCAGCGGTCCCTCTTCATTCAAATGAAAACAAAACGCCAGTGTCTCAAAGGTGTCAGTGTGAGAGAGCAACAGAGAGAGAGAGAGAGAGAGAGAGAATAAAGTAGTGCATTAGTGGGGAAAGCTGGGAGTTGATGGCTATGGGCCTGTTGGCCCCTAGAGACAGTCTGTGTGACTCCCTGGCTGAGGCTGCCTTATTAAAAGTCCTCCTCTGCACATTCAACACACCACAGGAAAAGTAACTTCAAAACTTTCTGGAACAATTTTCATTTCCATTCAGCTGAAGTGCAGGGCAGAGCTAAGACAATTTATTAACTATACCATTTGATGAAGACTTTTATCCAAAATAACATAAGCATGGATGACCCCAGTCAGCATCAACTGAAAGTTTAACTATCTAGTTACTGGCTAGCTACTGTTGCTAGGTACAGGTGATAAATTAATGGGAAACGGCATCATAAAGAGTCTTAGAGAGGTCCTGGGCCAGCACAATCTATCAGAACAGCTTTAATTAGCTTTGATTCTATAAGTCTCTGAACTCTGCTCAAGAGATGAACACAATCCTTCCAAAACATACTCCCTCATTTGTTGTTTTAATGATGGTGGTGCAGAGAGCTGAGATCTCTCCAAGTGGGTTGAAATGTGGTCACTGAAGGCCATAGCATATGATTCACATCATTTTCATGCTCATTAAACCATTCAGTGACCCCTCCGGCCCTATGGATGCTTGTGCATTTATTATGTTTCCCCAGTCATTGATTTTATTTGTCTGGTTTACTTTAATTTGTAGCCTCCCTTCTGTATATATTGATATGTTGACCGATATCTTATTCAACCCATGGTCCAAACCCAAATATACTTAGTTTGCAATCAGACATGGCAATGAAAAGCAGCAAAGGATTACATCTATAACTTAGCAGTGTGTGAGTGTGTGCACAGTTTCATGCACAGGAAATTCCACATTATCAGCTTACAGATCCAAGCTAAGATGCTAAGATGTTAGTTATAAACTGTGCTGCCATGTTATATGTATAATACAGTAAATATACATTGAATTTACAAAATAAAAGTATTGAAATGTCTGCAATAACCTCATTCATGATACTTGGACGAGTAACTTTCCAATATTTTAAAGCTGAACTATATAATACCTGAGAACAGAAGAGTTTAATCACTGAGCTCAGGTTTGGAGAGGTCATATTAGTCCACACGATGTGTGCACGAACAGTGACAATCAACCATAATTGGTCTCTTGCCAGTGGATTAATATGCATTCTATTAAAATGGCCTTTCTTAGAGAGGCTCCAGAGAGTTAATTAAACCGATGCCATTTTGGAGAGCCAAGGATTCAAGGATAAAACTACCTGGATTTGAAAGGCAGGGTTCTACGATGGATAACTGCACTTCAGTGCACTTAACCTTCTCTGACTAGCATTTACTCAGTAAGGGTTACAAGCTGAAACTGTTGTACCCTGAAATGTTCTGCAGGTGTAGTGAAGGCTGATACGAACAACTGAAGGGCAGCTGCTGACGGTTCTCTGAGAAAGGCCAGACTCAATGTGGTATTTAAAGAGAAAAATCTCCCTGTTTAGCGGTGATTCACACATATACCACTCGAATGCAAACAGTTGCTGTGTGCCGGCTGCTACCAACAGAGAGAACAAGAGGTTAAAGGTTACTATCCTGTAAAAAAAAGTAGTGTAACCAGGCTCACTCAAGCTCAAGCTGTTGCTGAAGTTATCCTCATCTTTCTCCATGTAATAACATATGCCCAAAACTCTCAACAGGTCTCCATAAAGAGATATATAATGCTCTGATAAATAATGCGCACAGGCTGTAATTCAAGTTCTCAAACACCATCCACTGAATGGTCGAACTGCAGGGTTCTTAAGACACAACTGAGTGTGCGTCCGTTATTTGACCTCTATCTGCTATAAACATTCGGTTCACAGATGGCCACTTATTCCCACCTTGATGAATCATAAAGGAAAGATTTTTAGGGCTTTGGAGAGGTAGAAAATGAAATGTGGAATCATAAACAACAACAACAACAACATTTAGCTGCACACTATAAAATGCTAAGAGGCAGTGAAGCAGCAGGTGATCATCAGTGGTTCTGTCCCAGCAGCCCTGCCTGGCACCAACTGGGGGAGAATCATAGCCTGAGAGAGGTGGTGGCAGTGGGTTACTCTCCCATCCCAGTGCTTTCAGTAACTGCATGTCATAGCCTGGCAGTCTTCACCATTTTGTATGAACTATTTTGCAAGTCTTTAAATCTTCCCCTCATGTCACGTCCTAAAACTGAGACCAGGCATGAGTCCTGGTTGAGGTGCACAGATGCAGCTCGGGTGATGCACTGCTTCCCCAAGAACATCGAGTGCAGTAGCTCAGTCCCATTAAAACAAAAAGTACAAGACTGAGACATAAACAAAACATGACCTGGAGTTGGGATCCACCTTTTCCTCAGCGTAGCTACGCAAATGACCAGTTTAAGCTAACAGAAACAAGATTAACAGCAGGACTAGAAAGGAACACAGAGCAACGACTCAGCATTCTCGTAAATCAGCAGCTAAAGAGAATCCTCTTCTCAAAGTGACCAAAGAAAAGGCTGACTGTTTTGGGGCTTGGTATTTTTTTTTAGGAAACTGAGCTTCCACAAATAAGTTCAACTTCAGTTTACAGCTCCCGGGCAACAAACATCAAGGCCTGAACTGTTTGTCAGGTGGCAACAATACTTTACCTCTTTGGAAGACATTGAAAGCAAGGTTAACCCTAAAATGTTGAAAGGATCTTGGGCACATACAGAACATCTTTAGGATCTGTGGTAAGAAATCCAAAATTGGATACAATAGCTGTTGCTGTTTTATGGCAATTTACTGGCACAAAATCTTATTCCCTCTATTCTCAATGGCACGCTGGGATCTGTTGCACCAAAAGACGTATCAGCGACGCATATAATCCAAGCTAGAAATCAACTACATCTCAAGTGTTTTGAAATTTACCTATGCTCAACACTGTTGTACTTACTGTAATAAATCACATGAAACCACAGACAAAGCTTTATGAGCTTGTCATTAAACCACATGCCATCCATTACTTACTTACACTTACTTGATGTCTTTTACAGCTTTGTAGAGACTTTCAGCATTTATTTTATTTGAGAATAATGTCCGACCACTGCATAGTGCATGTGCAGCACCTGTTATATAAATCCACTGGTAACAGTAAACCACAACACGCCTGTTAGAAAAGAGGAGGAGCTCACCTTTGGTTGAGGAGAAAGACCCATACAAATATCAGGACAGGTTGACATTTATCACACCAGAGCCACAACACTTGAGTTTCTCCACCTGAAAAACAGAGTGAAAGCCTTTTTTACACTTCTGTGTATTTTGAGTAAATGCAAGAATCAAAAGGAAAAACTGACATTTTGGGAAATATACTCATTTTCTTTTGTTACTGAAGGTTAGATATGGAGACACAACTTTCACATCTGTGCATAAAAGATGGGGCTACAGCTAGCAGTCAGCTAACTTACTTAGCTTAGCACAAAGACTGGAAAGAAGGGCAAACAGCTACCCTGGAGGGCACGGTGCATTTAAATCTGTGATTGGAAGATACTGAGCATAAAGAAAGTCAGTGGAGAAGTGGGTTATGAGAAATTTGCATGAACGCTTGGAAACTTGACACAATTAGGATCCATTTTCACTGGAGTGAATCAAAGCTATCACTTCAATGCAATTAAGCCAGATCATTTTTCCTATTGGCTGAAGGCAGGGAGAGGCTTCACTGCACATTTTACAGACATCCTGAAGCCGCTGAATAAAACCCTTTCATGCAGCTTCTCCGGCCAGGCATGTTATATTAATAATAACATCATCATATTGACAAGCCGTGGTTAAAAAAGAAGCACCAACATATCAGAGGTTGACAGTACTGACTGGCGGCTATTAGATTTATAATTTAAGACTAACGCTGACTGTATCAGTCTGCCACAAGTCTGAATAGGAAAGATGCTAGAGAGTCTTTGTGGCTAAATAAACAGACTCAGCATGAAGAGGAGGAGTGGTAAACAACAGAGAAGTGTCTGAATAAAAGCTATGAATGGTACATGAACACAGCAGCATGGGGTGCTGAAGCTCATGTCCTGTTTGTTCAGGGGGGTGAGACCATGACAAGATACCAGCAGAGAAAATACAGGAACTTCTGGCTGAGTACCTGCCAGATCACTCCATCCTTCCTCCCAAACTCCCCTCATTCTGAGTTCTTTAATTCACTCTGTCTCCCACTCCTAGCTGAGTTAGCCGAGCAGTGCAGCAAAGGTCACAATCAGAGACAACCCAGGGACGCCAGATGTTGCAAACATCCAAGTAAAATATTATACTGCAGGCACCCTAAGAGACCGATGCACTGGAGCTAAACAAGTCACAAACAAATAAAACAATGTCAAATTAATAAATCCCGACCAGTGTTCAACCTCTAATCTATCTTTAAACCATCTGTCATATGTGGGGGTGGAACATGTTTTCACTTTCACAGATGAGACCTAATACGGTGGTGAAAGTCAGAACCTTTTGCAATGGTATGTGAAATTATTGCCATTGGGCTGAATGCCAAACATTGCTGTGAATGTGTTAGGATCGATGATGTCAGCTGTCATTTCAGCGCCAAATCGACGCCACCCTCCTCCACCCCATGCATCTCCAATTTCCATCACCCAAAATGTACATCCAGCACCCATGGGTCCTTCCACAGAGCTCATCAGAAGTCCGGCTCCACATCTCATCCACCCAGATCATCCACTTCAACCATTGCTCTTCACCCCTACTCCATCATCAGTGTCTAATGGCATCACTACCATCTTAACTATGACATCCTCTGATGTAACTTTCTTCCTGTGCAACGTCTCAGATACATTCATTTGACTCCTCTGTGATGTTACAATGTGATGCTAACTTGTGATGCCAACCTAAGTTATTTCTAAATGCTGTGCTTATGTTCTCAAATTGGTGCAGTTGTTTTCTTCACTTGGATTTAGTTGCAGTGTGTTGAGCTCTCAACATCAAACAGTTCAAGTTCAAAATAATCGTGACAGAGGCTTTCTGTGACTGCGCTATCCTTTAATTGAGGTCATGTCTTGAGCTACTTCTATAAAGTCTTGTAAAATAATTATACATTTTCTGGTGCACTGCAGAGAAAGAAAAACACACCCAAAAACTAATTTACAGCAAATAGCAAGAAGCTTGTTGAGAATGTGACGACATTTACAATTCCTGGGAGGCTTGCATAAGGAAAACTGACAGGAGCGCTTGCAAACAGCGGCCTCATTCACTGGTATTGCTCATTCTGCAGGATCTTTTATGTGACACCATTATAGTTCAAGCTTTTTATATATATATATTTGGCTTTTACAAAGGGGGTGGTTCAATGCTTTATGAAAAGAACAAAAAAATTGTTCTACAGAGCAAGCAAATACAGAATTAAACTTCCTTTTCGAGAGTCCCCGAGGGGCAGATTAGTTAGAAACAACAGCATCTTAGAAAATGGATCCAACTATCAGTGGCGGCATTGGGCTGAGTCATAATTTATTACCCATGTTTGCTGCACAGTAGCGCCTGGTAGTGTGAGGCTCAACACTGGGCATCAGACTCAAAATAGATGCAAGAAACTAGAGCTGGGAAAACGATCACATTACAGCATTGTTGGGGCTTCTATAAAAGCACATGACATGTTTGACTGTAGCTCTGTGGTGTTTAATGGTGGGGAGGGTTTTCTTTTTGTTCATAACGGAGTGACTGATGCTCATGTTTCATTGCCCTGGAATCACTGCTTTCTGAAGATACAAAGGAACAGCTTGCTATCAAAAACAGCTTGCTATCAGCCTTCATATCATCTAAAGCCACATGGGTATTACAAGGTCCTTGTGGTACTCTCACTTTAATGAGCAAAAATACATTCACAAACAAGGCTAGCCTTAAGAAGAAGAGAGGAACACATGAATCTGTTTTTACTGTCTTGAAGTGGTCATCAAAACTCACCCCAACTGTCTCTCCCTCCCTCCCTCACACGCACAGACACACAGTATAGTAGTCAGAGGCAGAGAGCTTCCACAAATAGAATGGAAAGTAGGCAAGTGGCTGCTGGGAGTGGCTTTGACTGGGAATATATATCGATTAAAAAGCAATTTGCTCCTCCGTTCAGGCCCTGCACTCCTAAATGACAGCCCCCCACAGTCCAGATGGAGCTCTGAGGGGTCGGTGGTGCAGGGCCTGCCCCGCCTGGCTTCCACTACATCTCCAGCAGCCAGACCAAGTCCTCTCACATACACACACACACATACAGAGACACACACAGTGTTCACTCTCATGCCCAAGTCTTGTTCACAGTCTGGTGGTCACCTGGAAAGTGACCAGACAGAAACATCCAGGCAGCCCCTGCTGGTGAAACAGAAAATCTAGACTTTGTTCCAACATCCAGCGTATTTGAGAAAACTGACATGGAAGCGAGAAGGGAGATTAAGACAAACAGGAACAAGAACACCACACAGTGCAAACTCAGACAAGACAAAAATTAGATTCAGTACTGAACCAACACCTGCCTATACTGTCCCCACTGCAAAATACACTGTTCAAACACAACGGGGGTGGCGTTTAGCTCAGTTGGTAGAGCGGCCGCCCCACGTGCAAAGGCTCAGTCCTTGCTGTGGAAGCCAAGGGTTCGAATCTGACCTGTGGCTCTTTCCTGCATGTCATTCCCCATCTCTCTCGTTCCTGTCACTCTTAAGCTGTCTCTTTCAGAAATAAAGAACATACAACTGTAATGAGGTAGCATTGCTTTTGTAAAACCATCGACCATGTTTATCAGCAGCAAAACTATAACAATGCTAATATTGTTACTTTACTTATTTCTCTTCTTCCCCTGTGTGCTTTACATGAGTGTAATGATATCTCAGATGTTTGAGACCTCTGTTTAAGAAGGGAGGTAGGTGATTATAGTGAATAACAATGCATCCATAATGCTTCATGACTACACTTACAAACACATTCAATGTTCCAGAGTGGAAGCTGTGTTAAGTAAAGATGTGCTTGTTATGGAAGATGTAACATCACTTCTTAAAATCCTTGACAACTCTGAAAAAAATATTAGATTACTTATTTAAACCATTCGCTGGTGTCAACTACCCCAATATGAGGTTGTGCTGCTTTTCTTTGTTTTCTATGACAGTAGACTGACAAAATAAGCCTCTATTGATAGAGAAAATACTCAACATAATAAAAATTCTTGTGAGTTGCAGCCATACTACAAATTCCTGTATACAGTATGTTATGTAAATAGACACAGTGTAACCCCCCTGGCCTCAACATGCCTCATGTGTGTCTAATCACCTGCTGGGAACAGAGGCTGGGTGAAGAGGGGAAGAGGAAGAGCAGACAAGACCATATGGGCCCTAGATTTGGCTGGCGGTGCACTTTTTGGCAGACTGGCCTATTGCTAAATCTGCAGTCACTGACAATAACAGACTAAAAAAACACTACCATATATGCACAATATTGATACGACTTATTGTAAATACAACTTGCATTAACATCTGAAGACAGCCTCCCTGTCGGTTGAATTCAATTTAATTTCTTCACACTGCACCAGCTGTGAGAGTTTCATAGCTAGCTGTTTCATAGCTGTGCATAAGAAACGCTGATCAAATCCAGATCAAACAGCAGGGGGTACCCCCATCACTGGAAGACAACCATGGAAACACATGCAATAAGTTGTAGTGGTAGTGGAGACTGCATACAGCTGAAAACACACCGCGCAGTGAAATAGTTCATCTTTTCTTCATCTGCAATGTGCTTCATCAGATATGGAGTAAACTAAATTGACTCAAACTGGTCAGGCACTGTTATCTTCCACATTAACTGCATTGATTTTCCCATTTACCACAGGATTCAAACCTGCAGCATGTCTGTTTTTTTTCTAGCCTTTTAGCAACACTTTCCCTGATTATCTTCACTGTCTGCAGCTCTTGGCTTCAGAAGAGCTTGGCTTCAGACCACTTCAGACTTAGTGGCTAGAGGTTAATTCATACTGACAGATGACATAACATGGAAGTCATTTGCAGGGAGATCTGGCTTCTTTATCAATGACGCTACGCCTCACACACACAGACAGGAGGGAGGGAGTTAACAGATGTGATTCTGTCCAGAAGGCTCATGTTCCCACATGCCCACATGTTAGATGGCTAATGACTAAACCCATGCCAAAGTTGTAAATCGTGTGAATGAACATTTAGTTTATGCGATACTATCTCATTTTTAGCATTAACATTTGTAGCCAGCCCACTTCAATTCTGCATTCATTATTTTAATGACACAATGACAGGATTACAGTTATATAGTTGTATATTGAGAAATACATACTCTTGCAGTAGATGAGAAGATTGAAGCCATCTTAATGGCTGTGTGGTGAATATGAAGGGTGTCATGCCATTGTTATAATGGCCCATTATTCCAAAACCACAACAGTCTGAGAAATGTCCCATTGGACCAAAATCCTACTAGTATGACACTCCTTTATCCCGAAAACAAATGACAATTGCTCAGTACGAAGTAAGAAGTTTTGATTTCTAAACCTAACCAAACTCTGAGTAGCGTGTGGTTTACACACGTTATGTGATATTGTTACAGAAAAATGAATTACCAAAGACCACAGAAAAGTCTGAAATAAAGAATTGGACAACAACATTTCTCTCTTGTATTCCGTTCTTGTGCAAGAAGAGTACAGGGCTCATTAAAATAGTAAGACAAGAGCTAAGACATTTATACAGGAAAAGAGAATTCTGAGCTAATAATGCCAGTAGAGTTTCACTTCCTTATTTCTTAGTATGAAATCACTCTAACCAGAATCATGTTGAGACCTTATAGGCACTAAGTTCATGCCACTGTCAATCTAAGTGTTGGATGAAACAGAGAACAAACTAAATGCAACAGGAACAGTCAGACAAAATAAAAATAAAGTCAGTAATTTTCCATCACAGTATTCTCAGAGCAATGTGTGTTTGCTTTATAACGGGCCGTCGGACAAATGGGCTTTTGGTCCAGTAAAAGAAACAATCACTTTAGCTGGTGTCTTTTGTCAATGACTCAGTGACCTTGCGTGGTTGATCAGCAGTCCCATGAGTTCACTGCTAATGGGATCAAGGGATAGCCATGGTGGGGGAGTGGGGGTCTTACTGGATTTCAGTGAGGAGAAACAACCAGAATTAAAGTCCTTCTTGCTAGAGAGGAAAAACCATCAGAACTCTGGTTCCCTTGTCTTTTTCCAGAGTGGCTGGCTGATTGATATTCTTATGAATTTTAATACTAAAGCACCCCTTCCAAAGCTCACCTTGATAGAATTGATTTTCCTCAAAAATAATTCAGCCGAAGCATAATGGAAACGAGTAAGAGTGCCTCAAAGGCAGGATTCAATGGTTTGGAAGTGAAAAAGTTTCTGGAGTGATTCCCTTCAGAGTAAAAATGACTCTCTGTAGTCTGCTGTTCCAATTTCTTCAAACTATAGAACAGATTTAATACAGGTAAGTCTACGTTTGACTTCATGACCTCTTGTCTCCTGCTCAATCATCAGACATCAAATATTAATTTATCTTGAGTGCACAGATTAATAAGAAGCTTATTGCTGCCGTTGCAGAAAATCCTCAAAACACAATTTTTCTGTTCTTAAATTAAAATTGTTCTGTATGAATAATTTCCAGATTTTAAGGTCTCACAAATCACAGGCATGATAAAAACACACAGGGCATGATAGTGAATGTGGAAAATAATTCTTCAATCCAACATCGGCTTAAGAAAAGTCCTTTCAGGATCCATTTAACCTCCAACCTCAGCTCTGATAGTTTGGAAAATGGATACAGGCAAAGAGAAATGTGGACACTTCCACTTAATACAGCGTTAAAGCAGCAGTCTCCTATTATGGTTTATGGATTAGCCAGTTGCAACTCTCCCACACACACAAGCATGCACACACACAGCTTTCTCTGGCACAAGCAACGTGTCAAACAATAGTTGCCAAGTCTGCTAGCTGCAACAAAAGATGGAAAGAATTAGAGAAATGGAAATGGTGATTCAATGCTGTTCTAAAAAGTGGAGCGCAGCGTGCTATGACAGAGTGAAAACCCATTCAGACAGACTTAATGCTCCATGGAATCTCTTCCCCCGCCCAGACCCCCTGTCTGTGGCACTCAAAAATGCAAACAAAAAATCTGTATTGTATTGTACTCTATTGACTTTTTACACAAACACACACCACTCCTTTTGCACCCAGTCTGTCTCGCTTCCTACATTTAAGATTCAATACTTAATTGCTATGTCACCCCTGTTGATTGGAATTTGTCTCAAGTTTGAACACTCTGACACAGCAGTCATTCAGAAGTCAGAAATCATTCCTGCATCAAATATAAAAATGAACAAAATATTTGTACAAAGTTGAGGTGAGCTCAGGTGAAAGCTATTATTCCATATTGACTTTGCTTGCAAAAATCTATGCTTGTCACAAAAGAGAAGTGGACGAGTCAGATTTTTAAACTGCACATGAGAGGCTGCAACTCAATACCATGTCCAGAATATTTTGCAAATTCAGTGCATTTCGGTCCGTTTATATCTCCGGCCCCACTTCACCTCACCTCTCTCCGTTCACACCCAACAAAGTTACACCGTATTGAATTCTCCCAATATAAAGTGCAAGTGCAGTCCTTTCTGACATCTATTTAAGCCTTCAGCAATATATCTGAGTCTGGGACCCATCCAGGAGCGGTAAATACCCGTGCAGAGTGCAGAGCCACTGCAACAGTACAGAGGAGATTGGTATTCAGAGTGGCAGCTTCCAAAGTTGAAGCTGCATAAATAGCCCAAACTATTACATAAAGGTAAACAAACCACACTGTGCTGAATCATATCTGCTGTGCTGCAGCAGGTGGATAAACTGACAAAGGCTCATCAAATGATATAATAATAGTTTTTTTTTTTAGTTATTAGCCTTTGTGGCAGAGCACGGGACAAATGCTGACGAGATGGGAGCACAAAGAGATTACAGCAAGAGAGCAGGAGCAGAACCATGGCCGAGGTAGACAAGAAAATGGGCCAAGTGGATCAAATTGAGCTGTGAAGTTTTAGTCTTTCGATGATGACTTCCTTTAGTGGGGAGCAAAGCAGGCCAACAGTACAGTAATGTATAGTAGATGATGTCTTGCAGTGGCTGTCAACCTTTTTTGGGAAAGCACAGCACATTGTTCAGATAATGAGCCTCATAAGTTTGGATAACGGATCACGCACACACACACACACACACACACACACACACACACACACACACACACACACATACACACACTTAGACCTGTTTATTCTGTTCACTATGGCTCACTTAACAGCCCAACATCTTCCCACCATAGCCAGAATGTGACACTCTTTGCAGGAGGAGAAATAAATACGTCACGTCTTTCACTTTCTATTGGTGTTGTGTTTGCATCCAATTTAAATGGTGTCTGCAGGCTGTCAGAAGAGGCAATCCATATAGAGAGATGGAAGGAAGGAGATGGAGACAGTGGAACAGTGGAAGAAAAAGACAGAGAGAAAACAATGGTGGGAAAAATGAGATAAGGATATGAAATAAGTATATGTGAGGGATATGAGGGATAAAGGAAGTTTTGGGTAGGGATTTGGGGGGGCAGTAGTGGACATCTTGTGGGTCTCCCACATGAGGGAGTTTTGTGGCAGGCTGTCTGTGCTGCTGTCAACAGCATCAATGCACACCTCCTCTCTGGAAACAAGAGTTGTGCTTTTTTTATCCATCCAAATCATGCAGGACTGTTCACTCACTGTAAACCTAAACGAGGCACACAATCAGCAACTAGGATGCTAGTATGACCTGTACTAGTTGATTGCACAACAGGTTCTATCACCTATACGATCTGAAGGACTTCATGCTGCCTGTACAAGTAGCCAAACTGATCTGTTGATCCTAGTGTGGCAGAGAATTGTTGCAACCATGACTAAAAGGCCATGGTATTGCCCTTTATCCCCTTTGTGGCTTCAGTGAGCAGAGGCACACATAACTACAACAAAACACCTTTGATGTATGTTGAGTTGTACCACTTTCACTTTGCTAAACTTTGCTATATGTAGTATAGAGTCAAAGGCCAATGAAAGATAAGTGTGTGGGATTTAGAGCCATCTAGCCTTGTATTTGTATATTGCCAACCCCCTCCCCTTCCCGTCCTGTTCCAAGCATCAAGGAAAAAAGCCACAAGTATAGTAGCCACAAAACATGTGAATGCCCTATCTAGAGTCAGTGGTGCATGTATATTATAACTATATAAGTAACTGTTGCCCCTTTGCACTTGTATCTGTCCTTATGCCCCAACATCAGTGCAGTATTGTTTCCAGAAGCTCAAATCCTGGCAAACAACATCACCTGCCACTGGCAGCATATTTGGGGCGAGTACTTTATTGCAACCAAGACTTATGATTAATTTCTCATTTCTCCATATATGTTTTCCTTGCTTGATTTTGTGACCTTGTCTTCTCCCCAAAATTCAAAATTTTCTAGACCCAATCCTGCAAATGTCCCAGCTGTTGTGACTGACTATTGCTAGCCATGGGTGTGAAGGGAAGCCAATGCGGTTCCTCAAATGGCCACTTGAGGCTGGCTACAGAACATATCAGTCTCCATAAGCCCCCATGTTAAATGTCCAACTCCACAGCACAAATAAACACGTTTACAGCACGTAAAACTGTACTGAGGCTGAAATTCTATATAACTCAATTATATTACAGCTTAAAGTTTTGCACAGCTAACAGCACAGCTGCTTTAATTTGACTGGTGGTCAAGTTTGAGTGCCCAGGCGTCTTACGTCCTACCTCAGGTCCACCCATGATCCACCCATGATCCACGTCTTTGCTGATTCTATTTGTAGACTGCCATCATAGTGGCAGCCAGAGCCACGACATTCTGGGCTTCAAAATGGTTCTTCAGAAATCTGTAGGTGGCGTCACACATATCACACATCTTTATACTGTCTCTGGTGCTAGCATGTGTCCACAAAGCCAGCATGTTAGAACCTCTGCAAGTAGTCACTACATTAATAAACTTCTAAAACAACTTATTTTGCAATGATGCATGAATCAATTTCCAACCTTTTTCTTCCTGGCCCTGATTTGGAGCTGGTTAAGGTAGTTAAGCAAGGTAGTCTAGATGTCCCACTTGCCAGCAACATTTCCTCCTGGGAGATCCCATGCCAGACAACAAATTAAATCTCTCCAGTGTGTTCCGGGTATACCCTAAAGGTTGCCTGATCATCTTCTAAAGTAAGGTGCCCATGAAGCATTCTGATCAGTTACCTGAACCACCTCAACTGGCTCTTTTTGATGAGGAGGAGTAGCCGCTGTTCTCTAAGCTCACTCAAGATGTCACGTACGGATAATACACTCATCTCCATTCTGCTAGAATGTAGCTGAAAATTGAGAAATGTGCTCAATGGATGCTTCTCTGTGGTTGATGTCTGACCTCCCTGAAGCAGGTCAGCAAGGCAAAAGACTTAAATATTGTGTTATTTACACCTTTCCTGGAACTCGATCTGTGCTAAACCCTGAGACAGACAGTGTACATATAAAACAATTTGTACTGATTCAAGGTTCACAAAGGTCACTATTGTTGTTCCCTCCCCACAAGGCATTCAGCATTTACAGGAAGTGAGCATTATCATTTTGATTGACAGCTCACTCTCAGCGATGGATGTGGATGCACAATGTAGTGTCTGAGTGCCATCCACAATAGAAGCCTATAAATCATGTCTTTTCCACCGTGCTGGTAGCCACAACATGGATCGGCTGCTGTTCACTGGCTGATTTGACCTACAGTGCATGATTCATTTTAGCAGCAATCATGTTGCAGCAACAGGTAGGACGTACAGCAGCGGCAGTATGGAGCTGGTTGCTGACGAATCCTTCTTGCAGCGTAGGTTTTGGACAGTACACACAGCAAAGCGTGGCTACCATAGTTAACACAATGTGACATTTTCCAGGTCATAGATCATAAAACAGACTGTTATATGTATACTTAAGAGGAAACTTGTTTCTCTATTTGCATATAAACCCATAGCTCAAATGCTCAGCTCAGATGACACATCCTCCTTTTGGTTCAGAGCTGAACACATTCAACTGTGGCTAATTTATCTCCGACTCATTTTCTCCAGGCTTTTAAACAACAGGGAAGCAGAACAAAAGTCTGTCATGTGTGATGTACAGTACAGTAAAGCAGACTTAGCCTCTGGAAAAACTGCCTCCATTTACTCCAGCAAGTATGGGGTAAAGTGCAGCCCGCGCCACTTAATTTATGATACAGAGTAAATTAATGGGTGCTGACAAGCTCAATAATTTCTCAGAGGCAACAGATAACAGTTATAATTATCAGCCGTGGAATTAAATAGTCAAGTGAAGAGACAGTGGGCACTTACAGCGGTATGTGTGTGCGCATGTGTGAGTGTGTACAATATCGTCTGCTGGCCAAAGCTGGCCCCATTAATGGTGGACCTCGAGTGTTAATGTGATATTGTTTGGTTTATTACAGTCCAGCGTCTGCCAGGACCCTGACTACAGAGAGCTGATTTTATGCCAGTTCTTGCACTGTCTCTCCCTCTCTCTGCCTCTGCTGCTTGACAAAAACATATTACATCTACAAGAGTCTTTTTCCTCAACCGACTGTATTGGCAGAGAACAACAGCTCAGCTGTAGCCAGGCTCTGCAAGGGGCTGGTATTTTTTTTTCTCAGCCTGCCTTGAATGCCTCAGTGTAAGAAATCAACAATTGGCTGAGTTATGATTCATTACCCCTTGTCTTTTAAGGCAGCGGTAATCAATGGCTGCTCTTCTGTATTGCAACCTTTTAAACAGCTTTTAAGTGAAAGGGATTCAGACAGAGGGAGACAGAGGGAGATACGAAGTAAGTATGAGAGAGCTCAGCATCAAAACAAGCCCTTGTATTGTCTCTGGCAGATGCCTGACTTCATTAGGGACTTCACACATACTCCAACAGGCTGCTACCATAAACAACACAGAAGAAATGGACTCTTTCAGAGCACTATGAGCAAGCCAGGCCAGTCACACAGGAAAGCACACCACCTCTTCGGATAACTTGTGTTATCTCTCTCCCTCTTATGTGTGTGTCTGTGTGTCTCTATTAGTCAAAGAGGAGAGATTGTGGAGAGCGCAGCTGCCCTCTATGGGTGTGAAAACATTCTAACACGCTGGGCAGAGAGGCACCTCTGATTTCTTCTGCTGCTGCTGCATCTTGGCTCGAAGAAACAGAGAGGCGCTATTGTTGGAGCTCAGGTGTTTAACGCTAATTAGCCGGCTTATCTTGCTAATGTTGCAGAGTCATCAAACGTAGCTCCAACGGCATAGAGCACGAAGGGGATTTCTCAGTGTAGTACAACATATTTGTATTGGAATGTGTTGGAATGTGAGGCATCTGACATTTGTTCAAATATATATATATATTCTGCTTTTGGTATACTCTCAGCCCCCAACACACACTGGCTCTAGCATCTCCAGTTACAAAATCCTGTGCTCTTGCCTGCCAAGTTCAATATAGCACAAGGAAAGGCGCTGTTTGTCTTTGCTTTGTCCTGACTGCCCCATGCTGAGGACACAAACCATAAAAAACAAGGTGAAAACACACAGAACTGGTCTAGTAATAGATTTTATAGAGCGAGCCCAAACAAATGGGTCTGTGTGTACACTGACTGAGCTTAAAAGAGCAGGAGGAGGCTGCAGTTCATTTTTCTAAATCGGCTGGCTTCTCCACTGAACAGAGAATCCTGGAGATCCAGGAAGCGTGTAGCACTGTGAGGAGGCTGTGTATGAATCCAACCAGCCACTAAGAGGTCTTCCCCCTGATTATACTGAACACGCTGTGTTGTGTAACCCTGCAAAGACCTGAGAGGATGAAAGCCATATAAGGTCTCCATCTCAGAATACATTGACTACACTGTCAAAGTTGGTCAAGTTGTGGTTTTAAGAAGAAATGTGATATTTAATGTATAACTACAGAAAATGTCGGAAGACAAAGACAGTAGGAATTTGCCATTTTTTATTTTTAAGGAAACATTGAAACAACATTGAACATTGAAAGAGTCATTTTTTTAGTGTAAGCCAACCAAGTAACTGTAAAATCTCAAACTCAAAAGGAACATCAAACAAGTCAATTTCTACCAAACTGCTAACAGCTCAAGAAGCTAAAAAATCATCTCAGATCTCAGATATATTTCAGAGACTTCACCAAGGACCAGGACATCTGTGGCTCAATTATCAGACAACAAAGCATTAAACATTAAAACCTCAAGATTTAATTATTTCTCCCAAGCAGTCTTTGACAGTAAATTGTCTTAAAAGAGGTGCAATAATTCCCTCTGTTCGCACTGACCATTAACAGATCCCTGCATAACATGCTACCAATGTATACATAAAAAATATACAAGAAGAATATACAACAAGAATATACAGTAAATTACAGCTTTATTATGGTGCGCAGGGTTAGTGAGTTAAGTAAGAAAGAAGTTACGCTGTGTTCACTCAGCGTTACTGTACAGTAATATAGTTTGGCACTTTGGCACTTCAGCAGACCACTTTGCATATCGAACAGAGCAGAAATGAAGCAAATTCCCTCAACCGGTGTCAGGAAGGTTGCATAAACTCTCCCATTACAGTTGCAGGAGTCAGGTAATGAAACAGGGGTCTGCCCTGACTGCTGCTCCTCATGTCCTGCCATCCATGGCAAAGATCTAGCACGGGCTAGAGAAAAGCCGAGCATCTCTCAAGGGAAAGGAGGGATGTGAACAGAGATCACTGCAGCGTGTAGTGAGGCTAAGAGCTGTGGGCAGAGCAGCTACTCAGACTGTTACACCAGTTACTGCAACAACATACTCTATTATACTGGATTGCAGACCTTTGGCTGCCAGACAACATTACAACACATTGTGGCAGCACTTACAGTAACGCTGGGAGAAAACACACTGTATCAATAATAATGAATCACTCACTCACAAACACTGTCTTGTTTGCTCAGCCGCTCACCCACACACTCTTCTAAGTCACTTTGCACGCTCACTCATTTGCTCATTCACTAGCTCGCTCAGTCATACACTCGCTCAGCAGTTTTCTCATTCATGCATCGAAAAAGACACACAAATACATGCAAATGCACAACATATAGTAGAAGAGTTAATATTCATAGACAAATGACTAAACGCGGAGAGAAAGCATCACAGCATGTGTGACTGCATGTGTACTACACACACATGAAAGTGAGGCTTAATATTATTCTGTGCATTTAACAAGGTGACACTGTCTACAAACAGTTTAGTCACCACCACATGGGCTATTTAAGCTCTGAGCAGCTGTCATTTTAATGATTTAATATCTGTCTAGTCTTTCTTAAACTGTGTTGTCTAACACCTTGGTTGGTGCAGTGTTGTAAGCAACAACAGTGGTGAAAGTAAAGAAAATAACTTGTTTGATAATGCACTTATGATTTATTTGAATATTGCAGATTTGGTGCTGTTTTCAGCGTCTGTTATTTATACTGGTTAAATCAGCCCTTGGCTACAGAATGTTTCAATACACATCTCATCAAAATGAGTGACAAATACTTGGATGGGAACGTGACTCACTAAGACAAAGGGGGGGGTCTAACAGTACATTCCACTTGAAGTAGGCCAGAAGGAGAAAAACTGTAAAATTTATCCCACATTTAATATATTTATAACCCTTTTTTCTGTTGTATCATGTTACTACTGCTGCTGGAATGTCCCATTTTCCATGCTGGGATCATTCCAGTTTTATGTTTTATTATCTGTTCGGGCCATTTTATTTTTTTGAGTTTTTTGTCTGGCAGCAGCAACCTTTTTTCTGATGTGTTAATATCACGTTAACATTCAGACAGGGATGATGGATGGGTGTACATTCATTGCTTTAAAGGTCAAATATCCCCCACAAAAAGAATTAATTCAGTGGTGGTTCAATTGTTTAACGTATGCAGGACTATAAGTGTAAGCTACATGATCCCCACAGCCTGTGGCGTGTGATCACTGGTGGTTGATGATAAGTTTAATGCTACTTTGTCTTCATTGCCATCATCCAGGATGAAATATGGTCTAAAAAAGTCATTTTTTCAGTTTTTTGGTTTGCATGTAGCCACAAACCAAATCAACACTGTTTAAATTACTTATATTATCTAGATGTAAACACTTAATGTTATGGCCAGTATCTTAAACATAAAAAAAACATACTCCCATGCTCAGAGAATAATGGCCTACCACATTAGTTCTAGAAAAACATACATTTAATTTACTGTATTTTTCTTCCAGAAATATGCAGACGTCTGCTCCAAGTTCAACAGTAAAATCCTCAGAGGAAACCAGTGGCTAAAACAACAGTTAAAATATCCGGTCTGAAGGGGTCGAAACAGTCATCCTGCAAATATTTCACCACCTCTTGATCACTAAAACCTAGTCATACCTTTCAACATTTTCATATTTCATAACTTGTGTCTATGTGGGTGTTTGAATTCTGCACCTTTTACATTTGAGTTTAAAAGTATGAAAGCTGACATTTAAAACGGTCCCTCAAATCTGTAACCAAAGGCACAGAGGCTTTATGAGCAATATTAAAAATCTTCCATCTGCACACAAGTTTCATTCCATTCTCAACATTTATTCAATATTACCACCCTAACCCTTCAATATCTTCACATACAGTATTTCCTCATAAGACAGATCAGTTGAAGATCTGTGTCCCTGCATCACTTTACATAAAATTATGGTGAATTACCATTACTCTTTCTGAGCAGCAAACTCTAGAATATCTCCCTATTTGCTATGCTTCAGTTTCTCAAATCTGTTATGGTTAATATGCTTGTGCAAGGATAGCATTACACACCTTTTCCTTTGTCTTGCAGCTGGTCTCCTTATCTACCTTCTCTGATTTCTTTGTCTCTGGATTTCTCGTCTTTCTTCTCCCTCTCTCTATATTAATCCAATGAACACCTGACTTTACATACTACAAATGTTCTATCATGCATTTGCAACTGATGATCCACCTCTGACAAAGATCCTCCAGATGGCAACGATCTTAAATGGTTTTCCAACACTAATGCTGGGTGAATGATTTGCAACCTGTTAGCCTGTTTTGCCCTAATACACAATACCAGAGACAATTTAGCTTTACACGCACACTATACCGTGAATATGGCTTTGAACCTGTTGAGGTGCCAGATGTCTTGAGCGTGTAAAGCGGGATCGCAGGGCCCCGCTGTTTTTCGGCGTACACAGGAGCAGGTGGGCAGAGCAGTTCTGAGGGGAAGTACTCATTCCAATTCAATGATCGCTGAGCCAAACCTACAGTATATGAATCATCTCACTCTGGGTTTAAACTATATGACCATTTAAATTAAGTAGTTAATGCACAAGCTTTGACACAGATGTTTAATCGAATTGGAAAGACAAATTGTCTGTAGATTGATTGTTGAGTGGCACACCTGTTGATACAATAGTCATTTGATACTGCCTGTAAAGTTTCATCGATCTGTGTCATACTCCATGGAAAGCCCATAACTATAAAGCTGCAGGGATCAATATCATAATGTTAATAATAGATTAAATGACCATGCGTAATGTGAATTGGTCAAAGCGATGACAAGACATTTGGTTTTATGGCTTGGTTCATTCTTACTGCTCTCATCAACCCTGTTTTCAGCCACAATAAGGAATTGTTATCTTTAACTATAGGCAATAAATGTACCCATTGTAACCATTGAGCTAGCTAACAACTGACTGTGTGTGGTCAGCCCTTACATGTGTGTGTTTGTCTGAGCTCAATGTCCAAATGATCTCAGAACTTAGTTTGTTCTGTTTCTACAGTCTCTCTCCTTCTCTCTGAAAAAAATGTTAGATTCATGAAGGTCCAAGCATGAATTTTGAGTTCAAAACATTTTCAACTTCAATGGATGTATCTTCGGCTCAGCTTTCACAGCCCTGGGTGAATCTCCATAGATTTTGTACACTATAGCACTGTTTGAAATTTCCTCACATTTGTCTGATGTCTGAACACACACTTAGAATGAAAAGTTATACGTAAATGAGAAATACATTGTAGCCGCCTGCCCAGCACCAGGTGACTGACAAAGTTAGTGACTAACTGGTGAATGTAGTGAAGCATCTATCTGCTAGAGAGCCAGATATTTCTCTCAAGACTTGGTGGAGACCAAAACAGAGCTAAAGAGAGAGGCGAGACATTTTTGCATGTAGCAGTGCCAGTGTTTTTGCACTGATCTAAGCTATGATAAATTCAGAGAGGCTCCTCTTAAAATAGTAGACCATAAAAATTCCCATGCATGCAGCACCAAATTCAAAGTAACTGTTGGCGTTTCACGGCAGTGCACACAGGCAAGGTGAGTTAGAGGCTGCTACAAGCTTCACTCACTCTGCCTCATTAGCAATGGATGAATGGACCTTCAGGGCCAAGGAGCGGTTGAAGCTTTACTTGGTCCCACACAAGAAAAAGCACAAATTTAAAAAGCTTCAATTGTGTCTTGAGACATTCGAGTGTGGGGAGTTATAGATTTCTTGGTTTACAGGGTTCTATTTTTGAATGCATGAGAGCATGCAAAATGACTGATAATGTACCATGTACATGTCATGTATACACTGTGAAGATTAATTCAGGTGGTGTCAGTCCTGTGCTTTTGCCTGTCAGTCACAGAGCACAAAGCTATTACTATTCCCCATCAATGACTGTTATTGTCAGAACTGCACATCATCAAGTCTAGACTCATGTCATTATACAGCAGAAGCGCAATAAACCGCGGAGGCAGGAGGTACCCCTCAGGTCTGCATTTCCTAAGATACACGAGGGATGGCTGAATTCCGGGTGCAGAACTGTGTTCAAGATAAAGCCCACCGTGAAAACACCTCCCGTTTTGGCGGCATGGCAGTTAATCCAAATTAACTCCACCAAGGCTCTCCTAACACTCCTACACCTGTCAGTTTGGCCTGGGCTCTAAGCCGAGCGGCAACGCCGTAGTCATCAGGTTCTCACAGGAGAGGAAATTACTCAGGAAAGTCTTCATGATTATTAAAAGAAACTGGAAAAAATAAATAATGCTCAAAATACGCCAAGCACATTTTAAAACCATAAAATGCTTCTTCCTTCTGTTGGACATATCTGATACTGTTTTTTGCAACCAGTTAAGCTCAACATACTGTAAATCCTTAGATCACAACAGATTACTGTACCTCACCTCTACAACGAAGCTTTTACAAAATACCTGCTGAATCCGGAAGTAAGACCTTCCACAACATCGGAATCTTTACTGAGAGAGAGAGAGAGAGATGAAAAATGAGATGGAGGAAATGGAGCACGATAGACGGATCTAAGAGAAGAGTGAAATGATAATATGGAATAGGAGATGGGGAGGCAAGGAAAGCGTATCTACTGTAACAGGAGAGAAAATCCTTGCACTGTGTTAAGAAGAAAATCCTTGTGGTGCAAGATTTCATCTTAGTGAGATATGTCGTTTAAAACGTGATCATGTCCCATATAGTGCAAGCAGATGACAGGGTGGCTATGGCAACAAGCGAGGCTGAGAGGAAGTGAGGGAAAGGTTAAAGAAGAGAGAAGACATAAAAGGGATGGTGGAAGTGTGTCATTCTAAACACAATCCCAGCATATTTGCAACTGAATAAAGAATACCATATTGATGCCATATAATAAATTCAACATTAACTACTACTAATATTAATATACAATACTATGAGATATGGTGCTTTGCCAGATGTGACTCTGAGCGTGTTCTTTGCTTAATTTACACATCTAGAAGACACAAAACTAGATAAGCATAAGCCTTTAACCTCTGTCTAGTAGTCATTTGTCCAACTGCTACTCTTTTAGCTCTAGTCTGGTCTCCAACAACTGCTGGGGGAAATGCATGGCTCTACAAAATGCTACAAAATGCTTCACTTTGTTCACCTTCATCAGTCTACCATTTGGTGCTGGGCAGGTAGTATGTGGAGTGGCATTTATTGGAATTTCTACACCGAAGAACAGCTGCCTGCCGTAGCAGAAAATGACACTGATGAGAGCAAATCAAAACAGAGAAATCTCCACAATGACTTTCAGCACAATATCTAGCTAATTGCTCTGAACTGCCATAAATCTAGGGACCTAAATGTTATTGTTGTCTCACTATGGAAAATGTTAACTGCCAATTTGCTGGAACAAAACAGAAATGAAATGATCATTTCAGACAAGCAGTGCTACTTATAAGAAATAATGAAATAAACTGACTCTTTCAAAGTGGCTGCTTTCAAGGACCAGTGTGGAGGATTTAGTGGCATCCAGCAGCGTAGTTGCAAACGTGGCACACTCCATAAAAGCTGGAGCTGCAGCATCTGTAGATATTAGGGCTCTTTATGAGGTAAAAAAAAAAAAAAAAAACAGAAGTTACAGCTGTAATTAATCGATTGGTCGATTAACAGAATATCAATGATAATGAAAATCACTGTTATCCTGCTCTGATCTAATCTGGAGGAGTGGAGCTCAACACAGAGAAAATGATAGTGCAAAAGAACGATGCAAAGGCACCTGCTCAATATAAAAACAATCAATATTGATCATTCTGACTGTGCTGTTCTCCTTAATTAAAAACTATCCAATATGCTTTTTAATTGATCGTTCTGTGAATGTTACAGCTACAGCTGCTACAGCTGGTGCACACAAAAACTGTCAGATAATCACCACGCAGACAGATCTAGTGTCCTGGTTATGTTCTACTCAGACTGTAGTTTTATCTCAAATCCCAAAATCCACATACTGTATCAAAAAGAAGAAAAAAAAAACTATCACCACGACTCTCTGTCAGATTATTATGTCCAAAGCTTTAAAGGAGGGGAGGAGGAAGTGATTACAGATTCTCATTTTATAGCAGAGCTGTACTTGGAAAAAAAGAGGAATTTGCTGTCATGACAAGTATTGATTCATAACCTTTCACAGGGTGATAATAACGTGTGAGCTGCTGTCCCTTAAGGCCTGCCAAGATAAAAAAGAAAAAAGAAAAAAAAGAGGGTGGACGCCCCAGTGTGTTCCCTATTTTCACCTCTGCTAGGAGGAAAATGTAGGCATTTTATGAGTGTCAAGCCATTTCATTTTGTCATGAAAATGGCAATAGTAGTGAGGGAGAGGACCATTTTTTCCTTGTAGTTAGGTTCCTTACATAACATTTTTTGTTACCATAAAAAGAGCTGACAGTGTAAGAACTCATGCTCATGAAAAAATAAGCAGATTCTGTGTTATTTAAAAACCACAGTCTTAGCGTAGGATCAAAATGTGGGCAGGCACATAAGGAGCTTTAATTGGCGAACAATCTGAATGGCTAATGCACAGAGGCACTGCACAACCTGTCCATATGTGGATCTGAAGAGGGTTCAGCTCAGGTGCTCGCTTTCATTTCCCCACACTTGTAGGTGCTGTCAAATAGTGTTGTGAAACATTCAATCCCACGGTGCGGCTTAACCACTTATCCATATTAACTTCACGCAGCCTCCTGCAGGTCCAGCTGACACCCCACCAGGGTGAGCCATTTGTCCCTGCACTCTGGTTATGAAGTGGGTGGGGTGGAAGTTGGTGGTAATGTTCCCGTTTGGGGGGGGGGGGGGCTTATCTGACGTCACACACATCCACTACCTCCCCCAGCTGCTGTTTGAACTAGATTTCAACTGCATCGCAGTTCTGATATGTGTCATGCCCTAGAAACCGCTGCAGAGTGGCTTAGCCTGACCTCGATATTTCCAGACAGGCCACATCGATGGCTGCTGGGCAAACAGGAGCCTGTCCGTGTTTGGGAGTCAGCATTGTTAAACGACTTGTCACCAGGGTGAAGGAGCGGACTTTAAGCCACGCTGGGGATTGGTCAACAGCTTTAGGATTACAGAGGTCACACAGGATGACATAGCCCAATGCTGAAATAAAGTAAGGAGAATTTGCACACACTGGATCTAGCTCCCAGTATGCTTCTTTTTGTTATATAGAATTTCTACTCTAACATACATTTTTTTTTAGACATTTATCCCCTATTTGAAGTGATTTACAGAAGGCTTCTACTGTACTTCATGATTTTTTTATGAAGGACCTCAATTCTGCCCCGAATAGAATAGGTAAAAGTAATACCAGACACCCAAGTAACACTTCTTCACTTCGCTTTTATTGAGGAGCTTGATATATATTTTTTGAGTGGTTGTCAGCCAATACAAGAGGACACAGTCCAACTGTGGAGGCTGGAGCAAGCAGCACATATGGCCACAGGGCCTCAAGGGAATATAAAGGCCAGACTCCCATCATAACAGACTAAACTAGCATATGGAGGAAACAATAGTCAAAAGTGTGGTATCTACCAAAGCAGCCCAAAAGGAGTAAAATCCCGTAATTACAACAAGTGAATGTTGGCGCTGTCAAGTACCTTTCTTCAGAGTGAAGAGTTACTAAATTACTCTGTACTTATATTTACTGTGAGTGTGCATGTGTGTGTGTGTAAGACACAGAGTGAGTGAGAGAGAGAAAGGGAAAGACATGTTCTGGGCATTGAGTACAGGTCCCAGTCTGCTATAATTACTTCCCTTTTCACTAAACCGATTAATCTCTAACACTTGAATAGCACTTACACACACCCACACCCACACACACACACACACACACACACACACACACTGGCACATGTAAACACAGAGTGATGCTGTGCACGTGTGCACATGACCAACCTGAGTACCACATTTACATGTCAAAGGATGGGTTTGATGAAACATCAGGAAAGAAATTCTATTATGGAGCAAAACTTTTGTGTTAATAGACAAAACACATCAACTCCACCAAAACCGCTCATTGCACTTTTGCAAGCATAATAAACTTATTAGCTGTCTGTATGCTTCGGTCATAAATTTGCTAAAATATGGCTAACTACGTTGCTTCCATTTTCTACCATCATACAAACGAGAGAAACTTTTAATCATACAACCCTATCACAAGACAAGAGCATTCATATAGAACAATGGACTGCCTTTAATGCTGATGGATTTATTTGAATACCACACCATTGTTTTTAACATTCCTATGCTCTACCTTAATTTCTGGCTAGGATGAGGCAACCAAAACACCTTGTTAAAGTTTGGGAAAGATTGCAAGTTAAATGCAGCATTTCAGTTTCCTGCAAAACAGTCTTACAGTGCTACTAGCCAACAGAGTTACCCAGCTTCCATTGGCACGAATGGTGGCATTGGACACAAATCATGAGATTTACATAATTGTCCAATTCAGATGCAATCCCAAGGATACTTGGCTGCATACAAAATCCACTCATCACTGAATCTATCTGACCAAGATTTGTAAAATAAAAATCAATGTAGCAGTTGTTCAACTGAGAGTACTGGTCCTTATGAGGTCTACAGGAGCAGGTTGGGAACATCCTGCCTATAGGGTAGCTGAGTAAGACGGTCACTAGGGAGCAGTGGGACTTCCAAATGAATGCAAATCAAATTAAGCCCAAATTAGAATTGCACGCTTGCATTCTGATGCAGTTGATCTAAATATTAAGCTCCGGCACTGTAAAATCGTCTCAAAGAACATCCACCCCAGAAGGGCATTTCTTTCCCTTTGGTCTGAGCAGTTTCTCAGTCATTCAAATGTAAACGAAACGATCTGCTCAAAATGAAATCATTATGTTCTATAGGACTGGTGCCAATACGCTTTTCATTCCTTTTGCTTCTAGAACACCCACAGACAATGAGGGGTGCATTAAATATAAAATGGACATTGTCTCTGAAATCACCATCTTCATTTTGACAAAATGACTGCCGTCACAGAGAGCAAAAATATATGATCACAGGATCTGACAAAGAAAAAGAAACTAAACAAACAGAAAGGGTCGACGCTAATTGGAAGCCCTTATTACTAGCCAGTAGAATCCATTTGAATAATGCCTGTGTTCCCGAGGTGCTTTGAGAATCCTCACTCCTGTGTGCATCAGTGTCAGCCTTCCTGTTTCATCCCTCCAGCCTTGTGTCTTGTTAATTTTACTGAGGCAGGTAGAAAGTCTTTTTTGCAGGTAAACACCGTTTGAAGCATCTCTTATACAAACCATGAAGATGTCTTCTAGTTCTGCTTATTTGCCCATGTACTAAAAAGGCATATTATTGCAGGGTCCACCAAATACTGTACCTGCAATAAAAAGTCTGAAAATTCAGCTCAGAATTTTGGAGTCTTTGTTTTATAGTTTGGAGAATATACTCCAAACCAAATGATATAATGATATCATAACATAATATTATAACATATAGAACATGTTCATGGGCATAGGGAGAGTGATGTAGATAACTGAAATCCAAAAAAATTTGAAGTTATAACCAATGAAATAATCACAGTCTCTAATGATGCTGATGTTCCAAGTAACAGTCCAGTATGTAGTATTTAGTGACACCTAGCAGTGAGTTTACGGAGTGCATCCAACTGCCGCTAACCTCACCATACCCAAGTGTGCAGAAAAAACTACAATAGCTGTAACTCAGTATTTAGTTTGTCCCATCAGAGCTACTGTAGAAACATGGTGGATAAACATGGCGGACTCTGTAGATTCTCTCTGTAGATATAAAGGGATCATTCTAAGGTAACAAAAACATGATGATTCTTCATTCTGGTCATACACTTGTAAAAACATAGTCTATAGTTTTTTAATATAGTTTTCTCCTAAATGACACTTGCTGGACCTTTAAGTCCACCTCATTTCTCTTAAAAGAATAAGTCAACATTTTGGAAAATAGCCTGATTCGCAAGAGTGCGATGTCATGCTAGCTGTTTCCCCTGCTTCCAGCATTTTTGCTGAGCTAAGCTATTTGGCTGCTAGCTCCAGCTCATATTGAATGTACAGATTTTCTCAACTAACTCTCAGTGGGAATACAAAAAAAGGTGTATTTCCCAAAATGTCATACTGTTCCTTTTAGGGAATTTGTCTTTTTGTCACTCTACAAAAACTCTCAAGAGATCTGATAACCGAAATCTGGCTAGCTACCAGTGTTTGCGTCTCAGTGTGACCTTTCTTTACTGCTGTGCTTGTAATTGTGCTGTGTGAACTAAACTATATGAACATAAAACTACTGACCAGAAGAAACACGTTGTAGGTGTGATAGCCTATAGGTCTTACACTATGCATTTGCAGTAATTTGCATTAAGGAGAGTACACTCAGTTACACTCCGCTAACACATCTATTCTAAAGATGCAACGGTGGTGGAATAATGCAGTCTTACACTGTGTCTTGGCAGAACATGGCTGGTGCACATAAGAATGACTGATTATTATTCCTCACAGTGTGGTGGAACAAAGCACAGAGCGTGCAAGGACACCATGGAGCTTAATATACTCAAATATAAAAACATGATCGTTACTGACTTGCATAATATCTCTGTCATAACGACAAACTATAATAAATGGCTGCTCCTTATGAGTCACACTCTCTATCCTTCAACAATGGTTTCCTATGCACTGTGTGCCCATTTACCTAATAAAGCCCAAGTAAAATAGGCTAGCAACCTATAGTAAAACAAATATTTTGAAATTTCAGTGTTCTCGCCAAACAGATGACAAAAGGTGTAACAAGGTAACAGGCCACGCAGAATCATTTAATTAATCCCTTGCTAGCAGCAGATGGGCATGAGCTTAGTGTCTCCTAGTAAGAGCTAATGTATTTTTGCACTCAATGTAATGACAGTCATGATGGCTCTGTAGTCTGACATAGGGACACCAGGCAGAAAATGGAAAGTACCAAGGGTACGAGTTAAGGTGTGAGTTAGCAGGTCACGGTTTCTCACAAGATATAGTGTCAAGGAGAGTGCAAACAGATGAATGGAAACCATACCTCTGTGTGATCCTCGAGACTGGGGAATCCTCAGGACTACACATCAGTGTGTCCGGTAAAAGAGCCCTCAAACTGTGCAGAACATGTAAAAATCACTACTCAAGCAAACTTTTCTTTAAGTACAGAATAAGGTGGGATTGTTTCAGATTCATACTGACAACTAAAAAATAAAAATAGGTAAAAAGGGTTTTGTATTGTATTGCTGTTACCAATACTGGTATGCAAGTGCTTGGATTAAAGCTCTTACAGCTAGCAAATATTTTGTATAAACTATATGGAGAACCTGCAGTTGATTTCAAAGAACGGAACTGAGTCAGGAAACGCTTCTGCAGCTACTTTACTGACTAAACTTCTACATATATGATTTAAATAAAGTCAGTGAAGCTATGCTATGAAGCCAGCAGCAAGATGCTGTGTCTAGCTTACGTGATGGATAAGTTATGTTAGCTTATTAGAAAAGAAATGGGCTTGTGCAGGAAAAACCTAAAATTATATCAGTGTAGACAAAAGGTGGACACGTCATCAGCACCTAATCATGTGTTTCGCTATATTCCCTCAGCAGTATTGTGTTGTTCACCAGGTCACTAACTTTATATCCAGCTGTCACTAAAGATGAACTGTCAATTAGAACACCATTAAACGACATATACTGAAGTGATAAAAAAAAAGGTTATCACATTTATAGCATCACAGGGCACTTAGTGTTGTTATTAATAAGTAAAGTTTTTCATAGTTCCTACTGAGTCTTTTGACAGTTAAGAAAATGTAAGAGGTAAAAGGTGTGCAATAAAGGTACTGAATCTGAAATGAAACCAAAGCAGGAGCGTTGCCAGCTTCCTTACTGATACCCCAGGCATAGCAGCACTATTTTCCAGCACACAGGTACATCTAGCAGTACTTCAGCAATATTACTTTTATTACTAGGAATGAAAGATCTGGGGGTGCCCCATGATCTCACCTGGTATAGCTTGCGGCCTGGGACTGATCCAGGCTCTTTGCTGCATTTCTTCCCCTCTCTCTCCCCTGCCTTTCCTTTCTCTCTGCTGTCACTATCCAAAAAATACGGCGAAATGCCAACAGAAATGAAAGGAAAAGAAAGAGTAATAATATAATCATATCAAAATGTAGTCAGCAAGGCTAAGATGAAACTGATAACAATACTTGAAGGGGTAAGAAAAATATATTAGATATTGGAAGCATTATTAGCACATGATAATACACCCCACCATGCAACATTTTGCAACACACTGAACACCAAATTTCCACCTAATCTTTTCTTGGTATCTCGGCTCACTTCAGCACTGGTAAACTCAAAATGAAAAGCCACAGGAGGCTTGTACAAGGACCAAATGTGCAAATTACACACACTTGAGGGACAGACTGTATTAGCTTAGTGGGTGCTCTCTGAGAATAATCTATCACCCATCCTACAAATTCCCTCTGAACGTTACCAGGGTTACAGCAGCCCTGAGATTTCACATGCACGGCTTCAATTACCCTCATGAGCTAGTGGAGATTTGTTCTTCTTATAAGTAGAAGAATTTTGTTCCATAGCATGACTTAAACATCATCTCTGCTCATAAACAGGCTTCACAAATGATTGCATCATGCTCAGGTGGAAAGCTACGTTTTCAACGTGTATACATTAATGTGCAGAGAAGTCCGAGATGACCAACACTGAAAGAGCTTAGATGAAAGGCAGAAAGCATGTAGCACTACTGCATCTGTCTAACGAGTTTGTTTCTCTTGTACTACAAGATAGGAGAGGGAAGCAAATGACATCCATGCTTATTCATTTGTCTGTGCGTCATCCAAGGCCATCACAGGCCATTAACTGCAAAAAGCTAATACGAGGCAGCAGGCATTCCTCAGAGGTTGGTCATCGTGTCTGACCCATTGTGGACTAGAACAGATCTCGCTGACTCCACTACTTCATCCATGTCCTGCACTGTATCTGAAGTTGCATAAGGCTTTGCAGAAAGTAGAAAGGGAAAGGAAAACAGTCATGACAAACGCTGGCATACAGTACAGTGAAAGAGTGTGACAAAACTCTCCTGACATCTGGCGCACAAGCAAGAATCTCTTAGTGCACTGGTCTCCTCCAGCACCATGAGTTTAAAAACAGCTGAGCCTTTTATCTGCCTCAAACTAAACAGCACTGATAAGCTCAACAGCAACCATGAAGTCTAAAGAGGTCTCTATGTAGGTTGGCATGTGTAGGAACCCCCTTGAAACCCAGTGGGACTCGACTGGGTTGGAAAACACAGTGGATCAAAGACACTAGCAGAGGCTAGAAGCAGCGAGGCATGTGGGATTCCTTCAGGGTGCTGCAAAGACCCATTTCATCTCTCTATACCCCCCTGTCCTTAGCAGCTGTTGGAGATGGAGGGGTTTAAGACGCCACGGGCTGAGACCTATAAGAGCAGATTTGAAGGAGGAGGAGGGGGAGGACGACAGGAACAATTTTTCATCACTAATTTGAAACATGTTAAAAGCCTGCCTTTTCACGCATTCACGCAGAGAGACGGATCCCTGGGTGGCTTCGAGACATGGGTGTGCAATGTGGGCCACCTCCTTGCTAAGAGAGCTCTCTGACAACTGCTTACCCCACTGTATCATTTTTAGCAAATGCCACGAATGTGATTGCTTGCTGTGTATGCAAAAGAACTGTTCAGAATATTCATATCCTGTCCTGAACAGCTGAATGCAGATTGCAGACCCAGCGGGAGTAGTTACCAAAGGGGAGAGACATGCAAGAGGATGGCATGGCATTTGGAATTGGTGTCAAACTGCACTCAGATATCTGTGTTGCCTGTGGTCAACCAATTGATTTTCAGCGCTGTAAAATACATTCTATATCCCCGTGGTGCATCCAGTGTTGCTTATTTGTGGGCAGCGTGCTATATAAAGAGGGCGACAGGAAACAACAGATTAACATACACCATTATACTGAGACAGGAGATTATTTGAGGCCATTTCAAGCTGTGACCATTCTTGCCTGAAACATTTCACACAGACACAGTCTAAAGGATTACTCTGAATTTAGAAACTTGTTTAAACAGCTGACTGCACTGTAATTTCAGAGAATTAACTTAATCTACACCATCTTGTACTGCAGCTATAATCTCTGCGGGGCAATAAAAGACGGAGAAATTACACAGCAGAACATCAAAAGAGCAAGAGTTATTCTCTTTTTTTCTGATGAGCTGTTTACACCTTGTGTGTCCGAGTACTCAGTCCTGACCAGAGAAAACATGCTGTATTCTACACAGAGATTTGCACTGCCCAAAACCACAGCTAGAATAAGGTAATTGGGGTCATATCACCTGTCATAGAGTTTAATTATTTTTAGATTCTTTCTGCATATTAAACAGTGCTAGCAGAGGAACATCTGGGGGTTTAATAGTGAAAGGGTGAAGTGTATGTTTGTGATAGAAGTTGAGATCCCAGCATATGGGGTAGGATTATTACACTGAGGCTGTGGATCTTAAAATAATGCATTCCCCAAGGTCAAACAGGGATGTGTTTGTATTGTACTCTCCTTTATTTTAAACTCTCCACTTGGCAAAGTTTTGATAAGGTCAGGAATGATGATCTCAGTTAACATCACTCTCCGTTAAAGAGAAAAATTAAAGCTTGAATAAAAGTTAGAAGAAACCTAATTCATTCTTTCGTCATATCACTTTCAATTAGTTCTTTAAGAGAGCTCGACTTGAAAGTGTACATCTAAAACATGCTGAAAATAATGAGTTACACTTCAAAAAAAAAAAAAAAAAAGAAACTATTTAAAACTATTTGAGATATCTGACAATGTTCGAAAGTGCACATTTGTTTGATGGATTGACTCTGCAAGTAGTTTTCACTCACTTCAAAGAAAAAAAGCGTCCTTTGATATTAATCATCAGCTTTTATTGGAGATTTTGCAAGTCCCAAAGAGTGGTAATTAATTTTTTGACAGCTTATTTGAAAAGTAAATGTCATCTTATTCATGAAGGAAAATGCTTCTTATGGACCTAAAAATACTTTTAAATCCTATTAGTGGAAAATATGTCAGCTTTCACAATTTCTGAAAAGGTTGTTTGATTTTTTTTTGTGGTGATAGCGAGATAGAAGTGATTGAAAGGAATGAAAAAGTGGACAAAGTAGCTTTATGGTAACCTCAGATCAAATCAGTTTCCCTGATTAAATCACCTTTCGTGTTAGACTCAGAATATAGCCCGCTGCAGCATACCAGCACCACAAGCTGTAAACTGAACATTGGCATATTATCACTTTATGAAATTAATTAATTAAGGTGAGAGTACATCAATGCTGTCACCTTGTGTTGTCACTAATGTGTTAGCAAGCATTTGCATAATTACACATCCAGTAGACGCACAACATTAGCATTTCTTTATTTGTGTCAGGCCATCTGGTGAGTGTAAGTCCAACAATACCAATGATTCATGCTCATATTCGAGCCTCTTTAGTCTCAAAACTCAACTGCTCAGTTATCCTGCTTTTTTAGCTGCTAAGTGCTAGTTGCTAACTGCCTGACGTAGCTTGTTTTGCTGACTTCTTCTTCATGACTCCAACAAGTGGTGGCTCCAACTGAAAAGCAGGTTGATGAGAGCTGCGAGCTGCGTATTATCAATTCATGCAGTTTTTATGGCTAATGTGGTAGCAAACATCCAGCCAGCTCAGAGCAGCGGTCGTGAAATGAATGGAAACGGACCAAAACAAATAGCCGACACAGGAGAAAACACTCAATAACCATGAGGGAAACAGATAATTGTGACCCCTTTCACATTACACACTGTCATTTGATCCATTGTAAAAGTGGAAAGATTGACGTTTGCATCTTTAATGTAACTGAAACAGTAATTAGTCTTAATAATGTGCGGTGAGAGGAACTGTCTGACTAAATACTGTGGGTCATGTTTTATTTTGAAGCCTAATTAGTTCAGTTGTGTTAAAATGTGTATCTGCTTGCTTGAATTTCAGATGCCTCTCATCACACATTTTCTGTGGATCGCTGGCACCACAGATCATTCTCACTTTGGTCAGTCTCTAAACAGACAATCACATAGAAAGAGAGAGAGAGATCCCATTAAAGCCAGTGAACAGGGAAGCTTAAGGTAACACACACCTCTTATCAACCAATCCATGATGATTTCCATTGCAGTGACATCACATAGATTGTTAAAAAAAAAATAGATGCCTTGCTCATGGCTGATGTGATAAACAATGTTAAGAGCTGAAGAAAGGGAGTAGAAATTTAATTCAAAGGAGGGGAGCTTGGGCATATGTCATACAGTATGTTAGTGCACACTCACAAATAAATCAGCACACACAATCCTTTAACAAAGCCCATTACATCATTCACCATGACAAATGTTTTGGGCTAACTGGATCCCTGTGGGAAATGACTTCGTCCTCTGCCGTGCCATGCCAGCAACGCCAAGGGATCAGTTACCGTGCAATCCCATCAGCCCCTGCATCCATCCCCCTCTTCCCTCCTTCTCGCTACTGCAGATCCTGCCTCCACTGCTTCTTTTACTCACTGTAGTGTCATTCATTGTGCCAGCATCTGTTTGAAGTGATGAAGGGGGGGTGTTTGTGACAGCGAGACATACTGAATTAATATCAGCGTGTAAGAGATGAGTAAGTCAGCGATGTGGAATTAAAGAAAACATACTGAGCCGAAAAGAAATTGAGCTCAGTGTTTTTGCGATATAACATCATTCACTGAAATGTTTGTTTTAGTTAGACATTTTAATTTCTTCGTGGGCTTACTCTCATCCATAACACCTCACAATTCTAAACCCACATTAACTTCTTTTCAGAGCTACACAAATAAAGATTTCGATGCATCAAATGACTATGTGTTGTACTGCCTTTCAGCTAATTGTTTTGGTTTTATGGCAGGCAACTTACTTTTGGTCTGTTCACATTCATCAGCCTGCCAGAAGCACAACTCCAAAAGAATTCTATTGTTGTTCTGTGCCTGCTGGATGTATAAATAGGTAATTAGTTGCGAACACGTTGGCATAGTGATAATAAGTCAATGTGTTTACAGCTTGTTCCCCCAAGTAGCCGAAAGAAATGAAACTGATGCTGCTCTAAGCTTACATATATACATTTAGTCATTTAGCTGACACTTTTCTCCAAAGCCACCCTATATTATATAACCCTATAACTTAAATTACGAATGCATTTCTGAAAATATTCTTGAATATGTTAAAATAACTGGAAGTCATAGATTATGACACATGATTGTACATGTACATTTTATTTTAAGTACTTAAATGGGAGTTTAATCCTAAACTATTGCTTCTCCTCACTGGACTTAAATACTTCATAATGGCTAAGACCAATAAAAGGGATTTCCTGCTCAGATATCACAAAAAGAAATAAGAGGTGCTTTTTATCAAGATATTACATCAATGCACACTCAAGTTCATTCATAGTTAAAACCTACAGCCACTGCATTTCATCAGAGCAGAGAGATCACAGCACTAACTCTGCCAAGGTTAACGGTTCGATTACCACTGAGGCTGAGACTGCTGACTGCCTCTCTCGTTGTTAATAGTGATCCTTTTTTTCCCCAGAGCCAGCTCTCCCACATCTTCACACACACACACACACACACACACACACACACACTACCCAACTCCAAGCGAATGCTCTGATTAAATCAATCTGAACTCCAGTAATGCCAAGTGTTCACTCTATTCCCCTCCATTCTCGCTCCCTCGCTCTTTTATTCTTTCCCTCCCTCCCTATGGACCTCCAGTAGCTGAGGCCTCCTGTTGAGTCTGTGCTGCTGGCTTGAAGCTGCAGAGAGATCACCCATCACCCATCCAACAGCACCCACCCGCAGGCCTGCAGCACTATCAAGGAGCTCAGCTGAAATGGAAGAAGAGGCTGTCTGCGGGAACAGCTCAATCGCTGGGGCTCTGATTTCCACACAGGCACAGAGAGAGATGCACATTTGGCTTGCACAGATCGATCCACATCATTTCATGCCATGGCGGTGCCTACAGGGCCTCCCATGATGCTCTGTGGTGGTGCTGCCGCAGGATGACTTCAGTGAACTTGTTGAAGAGCAGAGGTAATGTAAGGCTAACACCTTGACACAGATTGAGGCGCACGCAGCAGGAGCTCGGCCAGGGCCTGTCTGAATTGTAGTTTGCAGCGGGGATACTAGCAAGATAAGAGGATTACCGCATTTCCTGCAAATGTGATGATAAGTTAGTGCGGACACCATGGCAACAACCGTGTTGTTGTGAAGGGGTTGAATTTATTGAACACACTTGTCAAAGTAGGGCACAAAAAAGCTTAGCCAGGCTTTTCTTGTTTCTTGTGAATTATCAACCATTGAATGGGGGCTAATTACTGTTGGTGTATTCTAGTGCTGAGTTAGCTTGATTTGTCTTGTCTGGACATTTTTATTACTGTGTGTGTGTGTGTGTGTGTGTGTGTGTGTGTAGCATGTATGTCCCTGCAGTACATCTGTTTCCATGGCTGAATGAGCCTCATACACACTGCACCATTGCCCTCTATGCTGAAAATCTCTGCAACAGTCAGAATGGATTTCATCACAACTACAACATTGGGTGGCACAGAGCCTCTCATTTGCAGTGCTCCTCCATGGTGCGCAGAGCTTTGCGTCACAGAAACCTACACTTCAAATAGAGGGAGAGACAGGAAGAGGGAAAACATGCTTTATTAATGAGCCAGCACCCCAAAAAGCACTTAAGTAACGTTCCCAATTAAGCTGTCACAAACTCAAAACAAGTCACTTCCAATCACTAAAGTCCCTTGTAATGGGATGTATACTGCTACTTTCCACGCTCTAGTCATTCCTCTTCTAGTCCTAGGAGAACTTTCTGTTGTAGGAGGCAGGAAAGACAGCTTGCATCCACCATCGCTCAGTCCCAGCTGGGCAAAGCTCCTGGCTTTCACCCTCCACAGAAGACCGCTGCAGCGTGAGCCCTGCACATCAAAAACCCTCCCACACATAAAGCCCGGCATTGATAAATACGCTGGCATCTCCACTGCCACATTCATGTTCTGACAGTGTCCCTTTATATTTGCTGCCAGCTCTTAAGTAGGGGAGAAAAACATTTTCCTGTCTTTATTTGACAGCCTCTTCATGAGGCCATCTCGCATGACCTCCGCATAAATTAGCTGTCACGTTGCTGCTTGGCCAGAGTGACAAATATGGAAATGGACACGAAGCAGAAGCAGAATGTGTATTGTAATACAATAGAAATACAAACAACAATACGTATGTCTGATTTCTCAATTAACGCAAAGGAGCGATCAAATCATTTTAAATACACTCTTTTGTTCTACCCTGTCTGTTTCCTTCAGCTTCAGTGACATCCTGGAGTTTTTTTTTCTATATGAGTTTGCTAGGCAGCCAGCCAAGAAATAGTCCAGCACATAAACCCCCATAAAATCATTTTCCACAGAATAAACAGAAAAGATGTAACATGTTTTTAGTGAGCGTTAGAGGTGCTGGGCTAGGCTAAGCTAACCGACTGCTAACTGTAGTTTGCATTTAGTGCTTTTAATATTCTCATCGTTTCCCATAGTGCAACAAATTTCAACAGAGTGTAAAATGATTGTTTTCACAATGTGTGGGCTGGGAAATGTCATGAACAACGCTTGAATTCAAAAATGAAATGATGGACATTCATGTTATTAAATGAGAAAACAATGCTCTTTAATTGCTGTCTTTGTAGCTCATTAAAAGTAAGACATTACTCACTACATAGTTTAAAAAAAAAATCTCAAGCATTGATCTCATTATTCCATTAAAGCTGTAATAGTGCTATGATTTTTCTGTTAAATCTCCCAAATTGACTAATGTGTTCTCTCTTACCTTCCAAACCTCAATTACACCTCTTGTGAACGCTCAGGAAAACTAAATAGTTCAGCTCAGCGCAGCAGGAGAGCAAACATTCATGCAGTCAGAGGAAAGAACTTAAGCATTTTAATCTCTAATGAGGTTCACACATATCTGCATACATTTACAACTTTAAGGATGTTTTCTCTCTCTAGACGAAAACTGTTGCTGGCTGCTTCTCTGTCGAGAACATTTTCAGGAATCCCATGCTGTCAGTGGGCTTGTTTGCTTGGATGATTTGCAAGTGACAATATGCTTAATGTTCACCTTTAAAGCACAATAAAATGAAGCGGGAGGAGAAAGTCAAGTGGCCTTCCATTTCTTATCTAAATTAGAGTAGTGAAATGACTGTCGATTTTGGCACATCTCTGCAAAATGACAGGTTCAGATGACACAATGTCAGCCTGATAATAGCCCTGGGCATTTGTGTGCAAAAATGGAACGACAACCAACGCCACATCTGCCTCACTTACTTCACCTTTGAACAGATCCAGGCTAGCTGCATCCCTGTTTCCAGTCTTTATGTAAAACTAAGCTAAGCTGATAAGTCTGCTGGCTGTAGCTTCATATTGACTACACAGACATTAGAGCGGTATCAATCTTTTAATCTATCTCTGGGCAAGAAAACAAATAGGTTATTTCCGAAAATGTTGCGATGATTTGTCAGATGCTAAAGATAAATTACATGGTAGTTTTAGTCATAGTAACTCACAAAAAAATGAATCTAGCTTCCAGCTCATCTTTTGATCACTTCAAAAACTGAAGGTGAAGCACAAATGTTCCCCCTTTCTCTCTATTTTGAATAAAAATAAAAGACAGCTTTCCTATTCAGCATTAATAGTTGGTCAAATCAAATTACCCTTACAAAGGAATATGTGAATTACTGTTTCTTTTCTACATGTTCGTGTTGCCACTGTTTTTAATTTAAGGCCATATAGAGGTCTTTGGTGAAGAGGAGGTAAATTAAAAGTAATAAAAACTCCATTATGCAGCATTCATTGCATGAGGTTTGTTTTGTTAAGCACTGGTTATTATAAAAAAGGTTTAATTATTTAAAGATGTAATCAAAAATGTAATAAAACACTCATCCAAATGTAATCTGGGCTAATAGTTACATATTTATTGTATTCTGATTACATAATTACATGTAATTCATTAAGCATGGTGATAACAAAAACTAGTTATCGTAACCACATCCACACACTAAAGAGATCAAATGAGACAAAGTGCATTCAGCAGGGATTCTACAAGGCCAGTAAATGGCTCTGAAGGTGTAGTGCACCAAGGACAGGTCGCCTGAGATTTGACCTCAGCTCTGACATGACTACAATGCCAGATGGCCAATGTGTTCCGCTGGACTGCCTTTTACACAAGAGTTTTCTCAATTTAAACGTTCCCTTTAAAAATCTTCATTGAAGGGTTTTTTTGGCATAGACATGTCCTTTTCAATGGAACAGACATCAAGCTGTACTCTCCAGAGGGCTAAGCCTTCCCTCAGTACAAAGTTCAAGAGGACAGGGTTTTCCCACACTGCATCTCACTACAGACCACCGACCCATGATTCACTTTTTGCCGCTTATCTGGGTTAAATGAAGCCAGCAGGAAAAGAGCAGAGAGGCAGTCCTGAGGTAGCCAAAATAAATATTCTCCCCTCTGGTTGAGCGTAAAAGTTATATCTGAAGAAACCCCAAAAGTACAGCTTTGCCAGGCCAATACCCATCAAGATGGCACTTCCATTCCAAAACCTTCATGAATCAGCCGTAAACATAAAGAGTCACATCAACCGGAATAGAGAAAAAATGTGGCATCCTCGCCAACCAAAGGAAAAGCCTAAGACTTCAGTGCACTGTGTGCTGATTGGCGGCTGAAGGCAAACACCTTGGTGTACTGACCCCAGTTTACGGAAATTCTTTCACACTGCAGGGAATGACTTTAGTGTTGTATTATCTCATCAAGTTCCCCCAGCCTTTCTTTGTGAAGCAATTACTTTCTAAAGCAAACAAATTACAGCTACTATTCAGGTGCCTTATCCCCCCTTTGAACTAATGATGTGCCAACTTCATTTCACACTTTCAAGCTCCAGTGCAAATGTCAGATAGGAACAAAGCCACCAATTATTGTCGAGAAAGGCTGCAGGCCAATCAGTATTCTGAGGAACTATAAAATACCATATGTCAGTGAATTCAAAACAGTTTACGCTATTTTTGTTCACTGAGACATCAATTGACCCAAGTGTGTCACCAGTGTAGCAAATGTCACAGTAGATTCCAGTAAATTTAAATGCTTTCAGCTTATTAGAGCTTTTCAATACAAGGCTGAAATCTAGTGACATAACAAATAATGAGGAATTCTATAAAAATGTCAAGTGAGTCAGACTGACTTATGGTTATTTAATTTACCATGTTGCTATCACGTCACCTTGGTAAAATGCAATAATAACGTGCAGGAACACAGAGATGGTGTGTCATCTAAGTTGGCTTGAAACTGCTAAATACATTTCAAAAATTATGCCACTTCATATCACAGAGGCCATGCCATGCGTCAGCGGATAGACACATGCTGAGTTATTGTTTTTCTTTTACACCTCATAGCTCATAGCTGAGCATCGATAATTAGTGCTTGATGGATTTCTTTTAGATATGACAAGCAGTTTCCTGTTAATTGACAACAATTAGTGTGAAAATGTGGACATCTTGGGAGTTTTTCAGCAGGTACGGAAGTTGCTTTTCCAAGCATTAATGAGATTGTTCATTTGCTTTGTGCATTTCTACTTTATTTAGAATAGTGTCGGCTGGCAAGAGACAGTAAAGGGAGGGTTGAGAGAGGAGATGACATGCAGCAAAGGGTCGGGCCGCTGAGGTGAAGACTTAGCCATGATACACTCTACCCGTTGAGCTACAGCGGTGCCCTTTCCGTGCTCGAGTGTGTAACCATCTCTAGTGCGTGGCCTGGGCTGATCCGTGCCCCTGTGTTGACACTGCTCAGGACAGCTCCAGTGATTACAATTAAGCAGCTCTTATCCCTGGACATAATCAAGGCAGGCCAGTATGTAGAGGGCAGGTTTAATCCTCAAGATCCAAGTCTGGGAGAGGAGGAGGGGGAGCATGGTGGTGGTGGTGAGGGGCAGGGGTGCAGACCATGGACAGTCAGAGTGGCAGATAAGTAGAGAATCATGATTCTTTCTAGTCTCAAGTGGAAGCACATTACCATCCACTATATACAGAATAAAATATTCTGGGGGGGTGGAGACAGGACAGACAGGTTTATTTAGGAATATTCAGGGGAGGAATTCAATCAGTGCTCTATGTTAATGCAGAGCCCATGACACAGGGAGGACATAAGAATGGAAGGGGGTGGTGGGGGGGTGAGGGGTGGATTATCAGCGAGTCAGCATGTTACAAAGCATGGGCGAGCTGATGTTCTAATAACCATGCCACCCGAGGTCCCTACATCCCAACAATTGGGTACGGAGACGATGCCACGAAAATCTAATTTAAAACCAATTTTGACACAAGCCTCGTCGTATGTCTGGCAGCAGAGAGCTGCCTGCACTGACCCCGGCATTTCAGGTTACCACACAGCACCAGACTGAGAAAAAAAAAAAGAACTGAGAATATGACTCATAACAATAGCAAACAGATGAAAATATCTCCACTGGCATAAACAGTTGTGATGGAAGTAATGAAGATTTTTGTTTAATCATCAACAGACAGACCAATAATAATCAAATGATAGTGATGATACTGTAGTAACATTTTGAGGATTGTTAATGCTTTAATAATCTGTAATCTAATCCATGGCTGGGTGATATGGGCACTTAAAATATCAATGGTAATGGTGATATAAAGGCAAAGCAGGTAGAGGCATTTACTCTTCATTAAACTCAGCTCTAACTGACAAATGTAGCACTTAACTGTAATGTAATCTTTAAAAGCAGGAAAATACAGCACAACATCACATGACACTGCATAGTACAAATCAAATCCAAGTGGTATCAATATTATAACAATAAATCTCCCAGCTGTAGCCAACCTCACTCAGCAGGAATATGAATACTTGAGTTTTTAGTTCACATAAAAAAAACAATACAGTTCTGACAAAAGAGGACATAACAAAGTGTAGGATGAAGTTGAGAAGTTGATTTCACTGCTGGGTAAATCATTGTGGCCCAAAAACATTGTCAACGCAGGTGTTTTCCATTCCATTTATTGCTGCAGATACTTTCCAGTGACCCAACATGCACCACAGCAGCACCCTGACTGTTTGACCTGAATGGAATTGGGACCTTATTTAGTATCACTGGTAACACCTGTGTTTACCTACTATATACATGTCAAAATGGCTGCTGTGAATAAGGTCAAATGCATGAAAGTAGGCTTATTTCCTGTTATACTGTTGTGATGGAGCTCATGCTTTAGGACCCTCCTAAACATAAAAAAGGCAACATTTTGCAAACGTCATGTCAAATCCCCTCCTTAAACAAAGCCACACTGTATACCTTTTACAAAACATCTAAATTTAACCCTTCAACAGTGGCAATCGATACAATCCTAACACAGTTCTGCAATCACGCTGTGTCCGCCTAGCCCAAACAAAGACGAGAGTGATAGCCTTTGCAGGATGGGCGATGTAGAACAGGTGCCAAGCCAACAGACCAGTGCCAGGACGGGCGGCCGAGGGACTGAGGAGTGGGAAGGCCAGGGAGGTTGGAGGTGCATGTTAATCACTCCAGGAGCAGGAGGCACAGCTCCGCAGGTGTCTGTCCCACAAAGGACCATTCACTTTGACTCTGGACTGGCTTTCCTCCTGACCACTTGCTATCACAGGCCGCTTTAGTCAAGCACAAACGCAGCTCGTGCATGATCCAACACAGCAGAAGAATCACAATCATTTCAGTCTCCATATGCACAAAATACTCAAGAACGAGCCTGTGAGCGTCACTTGAAATGATTCACATGCTATATGACAGTTTTGCTGATAATTACCACTCACTAAATTTCTGAGTCAAGACATACTGCATACATTTTGACAACCACTTTGTGCATTAAGCACTCTAGGGTGTAAGGCATATTATCTTCACTTGATTTTTAATTTAACTGGTAAACACATAATACCATGGTATGTAATAATGATGCTGCTCTGTAATTCCCATGCACACTGCAATGAAATGCTACACTGACCATGAAACTATAATGAGGTCGACATTCTCTCTGACTCTGCTGTTAGTTTTGTTATACTTAGGTGTGAAGTTGGGCCGTGTTCAGTCACCTGTACTTTTGCCGTCCGTGACAAGTCAAAATGTCGGTTGTGAAAAATCTTATGAAACCTATACTTTAATGTGATTTACTTACACTATGTAAATGTAAATCGCCAAATACCAGTTTGTTTGTTGTTTTTGCAGCTGAGGACTCTTAATACATAAATATAAAGTTATTGTATAACTGCATTCTGTAAAAAAAAAGTTGAAGCTTTAAAACTCTTAATTAAAGGAGAAACACATTCCACCCAGTTTCAAAAATGTGCACTTAATAGGCCTCCTGACACTTGAAGTTGACAGAACATTCCTGTGTTATTACATTATTATGTAGGTGTGATTAAAATAGCTGACTAGGTAATGAAATGAATACTAAAGAAAATAAAACAGTTGGGAGGATATTTCACTGTGTTCTATGTATTTACATCTCTGGTGTGGTAAATTAGCATCTGGAAATGATTCATCTCAACCAGCCTCGTTGTTGAGACAAGATGAAAAAAGAAAATAACAATCTGAAGAATCTGCGAGGATGTGAAGAATTCAAATGCTGTAGTCCTTGATTTGTTTGCTTTAGTGCACGGGTTCTGAAACTATGTTACAAGAACTAACAGTGGTATGCAACCTTCCTGTAGTGATGACTGGAGGAATCTCTGAAGTTCTCTGAATTTAAAAAATAAAAACAATTCATGAAAAAAAATATTAACATATCAAATAGCATATCAAGATATTGCTCGACTGTTAATTAAAATAAGTTTTGCATTTTCTGAAATATTTTTTTTCAATATCAGCCTGTTACATCATGTTCATTCACATAGTGCATGCACACATCCATGATTAATTATGAACTAAAATGTGAGATAGTTAGTGAGGGTAAAATTAACATTTCAAAAAAGACTACAATCATACATCATGCAATCATACAATCATGGCTCCGAACAGGAAATTTAGAAGAGAAGTGCATGTCAGGAGTACCATTTTTCTACCAAATGAGCCGTGGTTCTTGAACCGGTTCTGTTCAGGATTCAACAGTCAACAATAAATAATCTTCTTAATAGGAATAAACCTGCCTTGAGTGTCTGTAGTTGAACAGGGCCAGCCTATTTTGCTGGCACCTATTTTGGTTGGATTTTAATGTCTGTCAAAATAGTAGTTTAAATATTTTCTGAGGTGGTTCGTGGAATAAAAAGTTTGAGAAACAGTGTTTTAGTGGATCAAGTTCTCCTCTTAATGCAGTACTTAATGTTTGATTTGTCACTCTATAGGTCCTAAGATTTTGCAGTACATGATATGATCCAGTCTGAAGAGACTGAACCTCTGTTAGGAATAGTCATTGTCTAGATATAGTAAATCTGAGAATATTTTGCTTAAAATAGCCATGGTCTATTGCAATGCATTGCAACTGTTATTGCAGTGTGTTGCAAAACCAATTAATGCATGAAGACTTTTTTTCCCCTCTGTTTACTACTCCACTTCTTGCCATGTGCCATGCTGACTGATTTAATGCAAAATATTGGCTACTGTCAGCTTTGAAAAAGGATTAATACCAGCCTTCAGAAACACGCATAAAAAATCCAAGACCTGCATAGCATTCATGACATAAAACATAAAGTCTTTATCTTGCCATCTTGCTTCACACATCCTTCTGATGCAGTCAGGAAAACATTTCACACAAGCATAAGAGCTCAGGGTCAGTCAGTATCCACAGCCCTAATGGAGCTGCTACTGTAGGCATTCATTGTCTTTGTACCTGCACCATGAGGCCGTCACCTGCAGCAACAGACAACTCCTCCGTCTCTCCCTCGAGCAGAATGATTCATTTTAAAGACGGGCTTACAAATGTTTTTGTAATGACTGCATAAAAGCACATAAAGCAGAAACATTGCTGAAAGAGGTCTGATGAAACAGGTGGTTTAGTAGCATTTCAACCATAACCTTGCTTTATGAGTACGAGTTTCATTGCTGCAGGAGTACTAAGACATTATCGATCTGTGCTCCACTTTGACCCACCTGTCCACAGTGTACAACATTTAGCGCAGCGCATACAGGGATTGGCTCCAGCCCCCTACAATCCTGAACAGTGTAGGCAATATAGAAAAAGGATAGACAGAGGGAAAGCCAGATTTTCAGACCAGGGAATAATACTCAGACAGTGCCATGGCAACTTAGTTCCTGCAGACTTTAGACAAAGACAGGATCTGACAGTAACCAGCTTCTACATTTATATCCAAATTGCACAACATGCTGCAGGGCTGACAGTTAGGGATACTACATCTTCTTCAGGCATCGTACTTCCTAATAAATTAGTGTATTAGAGCATGAACTGCTCTTGAGATTAAAGTTGACCTCAGGTTTTGTCAAGACCATTAGAAAAACGACATTTTAACCTTTAAGATCTTCAACTAGTGATTTAAGAATTAGATCTGCATACAAAAAAAAAAACATCTATTCCAAAAGTCTATTCCAAAGAGACAGGCCGAGCTGGGGTAAAAAAAAAAAGCTACATATATTTTTAATTCTCCACAATATGCAGCAATGTTTTGTTGCACATTAATTAGCTTGTTAACTAGTGATTGTGGTAACGACAACAACAACTGTGGATTTTTTCCCCTCAGGAAAAAAAAACAGAATATATAATAGAGGACAAGACTAAGCTGTTATATTTTGGCAGCATACGGGAGAGTGCTGGATAACTTGAGAAGGAAACAGATAAGCAGGATTTTTTTTTTAACATTAGCATTCATGGGAAGTCTTCTTGTTCAACTGTGTTACAGAGCATTTTTCCAGTTTTCATCAGTCACAGGTCAGTCAAAGTGTCCAGAGACCACTCTGTGTTTGAGTTACAAATATTCTAAGCTGCTCCCTGATTGCCAATGCTGAATACTGAAATGTATTCTGTGAAAGTGAGGTTGTGCTGACATAGAGGCATCTGAGGAGGCCATTCAAAATATATATATTTACACATATAGCCATATAGAAAGCAGCAATCATTTCCCTTACTTAATTAACAATTTGCATACTGCAAAGGCCTTTGCAGCCAGCTCAGGCTGACAAAATCTGGGGCACATGGCCACAGCCCTCACTAACATGTAGCCCACCCAGTGATCAGTGCAATGCTTTTCCTTGCACCTGCAACCCTTTTTCTAATTTTGCTTAGCTTTTTGTTCCATCCTTCGCCACACTGTCCACTTACACAGTCTATGCTTCTGACAAGATGTCTAATTAATTTCATTTCATATAAAAATAATTGTAAATAAATTGTGAATATGTGAATAAGAGATGATGGAAAAAACAACAATAAAAAAACTAAAACATAAGTCTACCATCTTCCCTACACAGCATGGCAAGTGGGAGAAAACCTGCTATATGCAATTACCAAAGTAAACACTAGTATACCACATCAGGTCTCCTTTATAAAAATGTATTTTGATAAATTGAAAACAATAATACTAATTCAGTAATAATATTCCCACTTCCCCACACTAACAGTGCTAAATTAAACACAACTGTAACCAAAAACTTAGTGAGTTCGCTATTGGTTTTGTAAGGACATTCAAATAAGCAAATGCAAATGAATTGCCCATGCTCACAGTTAATTGCTGTAATTGCACCCAACAACATCCTGAGGCCATTAGTGCTAGCTGTGTGTGTGTGTGTGTGTGTGTGTGTGTGTGTGTGTGTGTGTGTGTGTGTGTGTGTTTGTGTGTGTGTGTGTGTGTGTGTGTAAGAGAGAGAGAGAGAGAGAGAGAGAGAGAGAGAGAGAGAGAGAGCTGACCAGGACCAATCAAAGTCTACTGAGGACTTCATTTGAGTCTTCCTAATGGCCTGATGCTCAGGTCGTTGTTTTGAGGCGTTCAGTCATTGTGGCAGGCTGCTCACATGGGACACGGGTACAGCACTATTAACCCAACAACAACACCATCAGGCCGGGCGACTGACAGCCGCCCTTACTCCAAATAAGGTAATTAGAGGAGAGGGGAAAACCGGAAGTCTCTCCATGGTAACTCACTCACAAACAGGCGGGGCAAAACAATGGACTAGTAAGGATGAGATGATTGACAGCTCGTTGCGGCTCGCGCTCGCCGCCTTTGACTGCATCCACCAGCGATAAGAGCTTACAACAGCACACGAGCACACGGAATATATTACGTTTACCAATACGTTTGATACAGTAAGCTTTTCAGCAGCATAAAACCGTCTTCCCTTTGTCATACCACATTTATAACACCGAGCATTTCACAAAAGCGCCATAAATATTTACCGCGTGCTTGTACCCTAATCAATATGCCTAATTTGTACACCTGCTCACTCACCCGTGAGGAAGCCGAATGTTTATTTTCAGCTTTCCCTTCATCACTTTACATTATTACAGTATTGTTGTGACATTGTCGTCACACCCACCTCCTGAGTTGTAATGGCACAGGCTCAAACTTGGCGTAGAAAGATAATCACCACATGGATTTGCGCGAGAAATCAAAGAAGCCGTAGGATATTGATGTTACCTCGGTTTGTCCTGTTCTGTTCCTCCCTGTTGTTGAAAGCGAAGAGATTCTCCGGCGTGGTGTGCAGTAGTCCGAGCTTCAGCTCAATAACGTTATTCTGAATGCAACTTGGCTGCTGCGAGGATACTACTGTTACAACCCCAGCAAATCTCTAATTGTAGTTGTCAGGTTTGCTGCCCGTGCGTCCTTTTCAGTCACGCGACGCATGCACAAAAAAAAACAAAAAAAACAAAAGACGAAGTATCCTAACTGATTGAAAAGTTATTTCCTGTGCTCACGGCGACTATCGTTAATTGTTACCAATGAGTAACTGCGACGTTGTATTGTATGAAAGGCAGAGCAGTTCCCTATCCCTCTCATCCACAACAGTGCTGGATGCTGTCGGTCACAGCAAGTGTCTCCGCCCCATCACCGCTCGCACAGTATTGGAGGAAATTTGTGATTGATTTTATTCTGGAATTGTTAATCAAGCAATGTATTTTCATTAGGCTGCTTTAAATTCTCCTCATATTGTTATTACTGTGCTACAATTCTTTTATGCAAAAGGAGTGTTCCGTTTACTCCCACATTAAGTGCCACAAACCAAAGAATATCAGTCATCACTCTTGTATCAGATATGCTTTGTCCTATTGTATCATGTGTTTCGTCTTTTGTTTCACCAGGTTCGTCACATTTATTGTTATAATAATTTACTGGTAGTGTGCCATTGTCAAGTCAGCACAAATACGAAGAAATTGGACCAGTAAATATTGTTTTTCAAAGTAAAAGTTTGCAAAGCCGCCTTTCACAAAACAATATCGTGTCGATGTGTACAGGAGAAATCACTAAATAAACCTTCAGCATCTTAGCTGAGGGATATGCTGGGTTCAGTGTATGATTAACACTGAACCTCGACGCCTAAATCAATCTGGATTTCAGTTATACTGTATATTCATTATAGTCAACATATTGATTTAAATTGTCTTGAAAGAAACGTATGCTTAGTACACAGCTTAGTCACAGCTTAGCACAGCTTAGTCTAAATTACATAACAAACATATTTCAAATATTTTCACCAAAACATGTTTAGAATATAAATGTTTTTAATTTTAATGTAACTGTCAAACCGGAAAAGCTATTTTTACTTTTTGCTGTCAGCTTGCTGGTTATTATGTCGCTTGTAAACTGACCAATCACAACGAACAAGAGCTTTGTTGGAAGTGCGCTCGGTTTAAGTATTTGCAGCGCCACGGTGGGCGGGGTTGAAGGCAACTCCCAGAGAATGAAACCTCACACACCCGCGCCGTGCAGGTTTACGAGACGACTGGCGATCCAAATCGATGTTACTCAACGTGAACACTTCCTCTCAGTTGTCAACAACGAGTGTAAAGGGACAGTGAGTATAACTAGCCGACAGCACACACTCTTCTGTTGAACACAACGGACTAACAGTCAGCTCAGCCAGCATTAACTGCAGTTTAATGTGCTGCACGTAACGGAAGAAGCTGAAGGTTGCTCGGTTTGCCGCTCTGTCATCGTTACGTTTATTGACTGTCATAATGCTAACCATAGCTAGTTTTTTTGCTCAGGTTGCCAAGTTATGCTGAAACTAGTTTGTTTGTACTAGCTCTGTTACTGAGCATCTGTTCTACTCTACAAAGCCACGTACCTAACAAAGTGTCTATGCTATTTGACTGGAATCAGACTGTTAATGTTAACCATATAAGAAGTGGTTATAACCTGTAGTATCAGCCGATGGCAGCACATCATTGAATGACATTGTGACTCATGGTTGAGCATCTGAACTTCTGTCACTTAACTGCCACCTTTGCACCCACTACAGTGAAAAGAATAATAAAGATAATACACCTTTATGATACCATGGCTAACACTTGCTGTCTGAACATGGGTCAGGTTCACAGAGGTACACACAGCATGCACTCTGGATGGTCCATTTGTTTGTCCTGCAGCCAAACACACCATGTAAGTATCGAAGTAATCACTGTTTGGTGAAGTATGTGTATCCTGATGAGTGCATCCTAAAAAAAATGTGGCACATTGCCAAGTCGTACTCATCCATATATATATATATATATATATATATATATATGAACACAGATCATTATCTGCTGCTATCTCAATTTGAATGTTGCATAATTAGAGCAAACATACTTGAACTTGGTCTTTCACAAACAAGTGTCTTCTATCCATGCTGTCATATACCAGCACTTAACACAGACGCCAACCGTGTTCTTTTTCTTTTTTCTCTCTTTGTCAGATTTGAAGGCAGAGGTCGACTGAGTGAAGCTTTGTCATCAACTCCACCTCCCACCCCCCATTACATCCATGTGTATAATTTTCTTCAAGTTTGACCCCCGGCCTGCATCCAAAAATGCTTACAGGTGAGCAAGTCACCCCTTGAACAAATGTTCGACTTCCCTTGTCTAAGTAACAGAAAGAGGGATTCCAAAAGAAAGGACTTGTACGGAAAGTATAATATCACGACATACATACATCCATCCACTTTCTGTAACTGCTTATCCTCATCAGGGTCATTGGAGGGCTGGAGCTTATCCACGCTAACTTAGGGCGAAAGGTGGGGTACACCCTGGACAAGTTGCCAGTTCATCACAGGATACATAGGGACAAACAACCATTCACACCTACAAGCAATTTAGAGACACAAATTAACCTTTTAAGAAATGTGAGAGGAAGCCACGCAGACACAGAGAGAACATACAAACTCCACAAACGCCCTAGCTGAGGTTTGCATCTTAATAGCACCTAAAACTATTGTGTGGTACATTTACTACAGCTGTCTCTAGTCCTAATAACTAGTTTTAAACTCCAAACAGAAGCTAAACCAGAATTAGTCAGTACACCGAAACTTAGTGCTACAATATTCTGACTAGAAATATTTAAACAAGCCCTCTTTGTGCACAGAGGTCACCCACAGACCTGCACACATGGAGCTGGTAGAGCAACCGAACAATGGTGTCTTTAAGTACAATGTCACTTTCACTAAGGTGAGGATTGAGCATCATAAGCACATTTTAAAATCCTCATGTATCCACTGTGTGGTCCATCTTGATAAACAGATGTAAGGCTATTTTTTAAATGATTCCCAATATGATTTTTTTTATGTTATTATTATTTTTTATATTTCTTTTTGATTAAACTATATATAAAAATAAAATAAAATAAAATTCATACATCATTGGGAATTGGGAAATCTTATTTCACTCAGTTTGCATCATATAGCTTCAGTGAAATGTTGAGACATGCAGCTGGGGAACATATCAATATGTTTTTTGGAAATAAATATAAGCAGAAAAGGCTTTCAGATTGATAAATCCCTGCTGTCACACTCTGACAATGCTGCAGTGTTTCCTGTTTCATCTTGTTCCAAGATTTTCTAGCATACCACTGAACAGAGGTGCAGACACACAGAGGTGTAGCAAGGAAGCTTTTTTATCATCTATTCTAAAAACACGTGGAACTAAGGGATATGTGATTTTGGAGATGTCAGTCCCAAGATTTTCATGTGATGACATGAATCTATATATATATTGGGCACATAATGTACGTACTACAAAGAATACATCATATCTTTTGCTTAAATCTGCCATTGCCAAATTAATCTTTGTGCAACCTCTGTGTGCCCTACCCTGTAGTACACGCTAACGTCTTTCAGTGGGTTGCACAGACCACTGTGCTATGGGCAGTCAATGTGAATTACGAGGTGATGTTGAGTCCTGCTTATAATAATTCCCCCTGAGCTCGAGAGTGAGCTCTCTACCTGGCTGTAGTCCATCTCTGTCCTTCCCTCAGGGAGTCTGACCCTGCCTAAGGAGATCACAGCAGAGGTGTGGTATGAGTACTGACTCAAACCTGAACCTGGGGAAAGGTGAAATGTACTGTGTCCTAATGTGGTTACATCAGTGCTATATATAGACTACAAGTTGCAGAAGTAGTTTTCTTTTGCTGCAGTGATGTGTAAATCAAACAGGATGTGCCGCAATACTTAGACTAAATTGGGTTAAAGACAAGATTAAAGTTTCATTAAGCACAATTATTACACTCCCACTGCACAAAATGACAGGAATATACCTGCGGGGGTTAAATGGGTTCATGTTCTGCACAAATGACTCAGTGATTACCCACATGCTGAGATTTCTGTATTTCAAAACTCAATTTCTAGCCTGCACTATTTTATTTTTTATTTCAACTTTTCAACTGCTCAGGGTGAAAGTAGTTCTGCATTTGACCAAGCCAGCATAGTTATATGAATTTGACTTGTAATCATAGCACTTCCTTTAGGCATGTCAATGTTATTTAAATATCAACAGCTTCACTAGTACTCCCCAAAAAGATGAAAGTGATGGACCAAACAAACAGCTTGTTTAGCTTTAACTATGGGATGATGTCACTCATGGCAATCTGCCACTTAAATTATGATTCGCACTGTAAACAAGTTGACATCTTGGCCCAACGCTGGCTTAAGAGGTAAGCACAGAGTGTCCAAATCATAAAGGTTGATACTCTTGGGACCATGAATATGTCCATTGTATATCATGGCAGCCTGCTAATTAAATGTAATTATTTTTAGCCATGTTGTCAGTGTGGATGTTTGATTTGTCAGTTGGTCAGTCCGCCACTTTGGTTCAAGACTGAAATATCTAAACAGCTAATGGATAGATTGGCATCATACTATGTACAGATATTCGTGGTTCTCAGAGGATTAATCCTCATGACTCTGGGGACTCACTGAGCTTTCCTGTAGCACTACCAGGAGGTTGTTTTCACTTAGATATTTCAACATCTACTAATGGTTACTCTAGAGGGAAAGTCACCAAAAACAGCCAATAAATATCTGCAGCACAGTTAATAGAATTTCAGCTTCAAGTCTGGGGAAGATGGTTTGTCAGGTGGCACTTTAACGTGACCTAACTTCCCAGCAAACCTGTCTACAAGCCACGATTGGATACAAAATATCAGAGTTCAATATTCATATAGAGATTTGGTAGTTGTCTGCTTCTTACCATCCCTCCTTCATGATGCAGCTGGCTGACATATGCATGTGATTTCCCCCTCAGGATCTGATAGCAGATGCTCTCTCCAGTGTAGCATCATTAGTGTTAGTTTTGTTTTCTGGAGCAGTGGTGGCTCGCACAGTGCCATGGGAACAAGCTGTCGTCGGACCTTGATTTACAGAGGTCGACCCCTATTATGTCCGTTTGGTTTACTTGTTTGCTCTTAACTGGATCCAAGCGCTCATCCTGCAAGATTAATAGGAGGACCACAGCCAAGCTCAGAAAGAACATACAGCTATTATAGAGGTCAATACATTTCATTGGCCTTTTTTTTCCCCCTTTCTGGCCTGTGTGTAGTTTGCCAAGAGAGTGTATGAATTCCTGTGTACAGTGTTTAAATCCATATCTCATCTCATCTGTAACACAGATTAAATAAATGTACCACATCCAGTTTTATGGTGAATGACAAATAGATGTTGGTGCGATGCATGCTTACACACCATATGTCTACAATATGAACTTGTGCTAAAATGCTAATTCATGTTTATGAGAGTCACAGGGTGCAATAGCGAGAGGTCATGTCTTCCTCTGAGCAAGAAAATAATTGTTCCCTGTGTTTCATAACCTCTGAATGGGTGAAATGTGACGGATATTTTGTGTATGTCTGTTAATATTTAACCAGTGGTTAACAGAAGCAGAGTGAGGACATATGTACATATACATAACTGTTGTTTTTTAGGCTGATATGGCGATCAAAATGAGATTTTGAATAGGATAAAACACTGAAAGGTTACTGACTTAAGGCAGGCACAGACAGCTTTGCCAAGTGAGAGCAAGATGTGATGGTTCATCTAGATCTGTCACAGATTTTGATCATTATTTCTAATTTCTAATTTATTTTATTTTATTTTATTTTATATGTACTTAATTCAGCCTGATGTACTTTGTGTCGTTGGGAACTTCTTTCTTTGTTGCTTCTTCAAAACTCAATTTCCTTCCTTCTCTCTTAAGTCTGGTTGTCTGTAACTTTTATATGACTCGGCCTTTTGATGTCACATTCGTTTTGATCCTTGCGTCTTTGGTGGTCATCAGAAGACCCCCTCGTCCTTGTAACCTCAACCTTTTTGTATCCTCTGCATCCCGCTCAATCAATTTTCTAACATCACTGTAGTTCAAGACTCCTGGACACATCTGGGCCCTTCATGAAACCTCTCTCTCTCTCTCTCTCTCTCTCTCTCTCTCTCTCTCTCTCTCTCTCTCTCTCTCTCTCTCTCTCTCTCTCTCTCTCTCTCTCCTTCTGCTCAGGCTAATTTTGGCTGCAAACCGAGATGAGTTCTACAACAGGCCATCCAAGGCTGCAGACTACTGGGGGACCAACAATGAGATCCTCAGCGGTAAGCGAGTCCAGTTCACCACTCCCTATCCAGTACTCTGCAAACACACATTTTGAAGAAAACAGTAAATACATAAAGTTAGACCTGTAAGTTGTGTTATGAAGTGCAGGCTTTGTGTTTATTTGACCTTCATTTAAACAGGTAAGTCCCAGTGAGGTTGGACGGCTGTTCTGCAAGAGCCAAAATGGCAAAAAGTTGCAATAAATATATCTATATATGTGTTCTAATATATTTACCTGACTGTAAGCTGTAAGCATTCATTTTAAATCTACACAAATCTTAAACTGACCTCTCAGGGTTTGGCGACTATGTGAAAATGCAGCAGATGTCGTGTTTTATTGCAGCTTAAGTGGCTTTCGATAATCAAGGAAAAATCTGTCTACTTCACCCCGGAATCCAATTCTCCTCCACTCCGTCACAGGACATCCCCACCTGCAGTAAACTATATTTAATTGACTGATGTCTAATACACATTATAGCCAAGCAGAAGAAATCAATCATCCTTTTTTTTCCTCCTGAAGGAGGAAACACAGAGATAGCCTCGCCGTTCATCCGTCTCCTTCTCCCCTATGTAATAGAGGGGTCAGGACTCCAGTAGTGGGCCTTTAATTGATGGCTGCTTTTATGCGATGTGACAGGAATAAATGGCTCTGCCTTATCTGCGGGGCTGGGCTGTGCGGAGGCAGGGCCCTGAAGGAGACATAGCATGACGAGAAGGGAAGTAAGCTATAGCTCCCAGTGGGATCGGGCTAGCTTTCCATCCACCCCTCATTTCCCCCAGGGGAGTAAGACCGTTTGGTTCTCTTGGTCACTGTCAGTGTAAGTGGACCTGTCTTTATTGATCTCCAGGAAGTGCGGTAGACTTGTGGTGCCCCACCTTATTCATGTCATGTGAGGAAGAGGGTAGTTCAATCAAAGTATATAGTACTTATTACTAATTTCTTGACAGTTTATGGAAATTTCATCATTTCTTCAGTTATGTATATTTTCAGGCATAATGCAAAGCAGACTAGATCACATTCAGTATGTTTTCTTACTGCCTTTGCAAGACTTTCAGATTAAAAGATGGACATTTTGCATGAAATCTTGCAGATTGCTTGCCAGAGACAGTCTCCATTTTTAGCAGACAAATGTTAAAACTAAAGAAAGACATAACTTGTTAAGATTAAGATCTATCTTTAGGCATTCTTTATTTTTTCACTGTCTATAATTTGCTTACAGTTTTTGAGGAAGTTTCCTGTCAAGAATTATGTAATTTAATGCTACTTATTGGGTACATAGGAATGTCCTTGAAAGAGAAATTCAATTTAAACCCAAATCATTTTTAAACCCATTTTTCATAAGTTGTCTTCTGTGCTTGCCTGTTGACAAATTTCACATTCTTGCATGTTCAGCTGACCTGCTGTATTTTAGCTGAAAACACCAGCAATTATAGTTAATCATGTGGAAGACCAATTAAACACTGTCACATCTTCCCCATGATTAGAGTCACATTACGTTCTTTCCCGGAAAGATGAAAATTATACCAGTAAATAATTTGTCGCCCAATATACTTCTTAAGTAGACTGACCTGTGTTGAACTTATTGTGGAGAATCCATAGAAACATTAGCAACAACTTTCGTGAATGCATACTAACAGGATATTGTAACAGGGTATTGTTCAAAGTATGAAGGAAACACGCTTATAAATCCAACACAGTGAAGTTAGGGTCTGTTTAATTTGACATGTTATGATAGTTGTTAGTTATTTCCATCAATATAATGGCATGTGCATTTATTAAACTACTTCTACCACGCTTGTATTAACCAGGCCTCGATCTGGAATATGGTAAGGAAGGAGGATCATGGCTGGGGATCAACAAGAGGGGCAAGGTGGCTGCACTCACCAACTACTTGGAAGGACATCCCAACCCTGATGCACAAGGAAGAGGTGAGCCGCATCATCACAACAAGTGTACTTACATAATTATTTTAAGAAGTTGGTACTGCATATTAAACTGCCATCCACCATTTAGAGCACAAAATTGCAGTGCAGTTGTCAGGATGAGAAAAAGACATTATTTCCACCAGTGACATCATGAAGTGACTCTCAACAGACTCTTATTTCAATGAAACAAAGAAGTTGCGGTAACATGTAGACCTGTACAAAGTAGCTAGCTAGTGTACAGGAAATGTTTATTTGTTTCACAGAGCCGAATAAAATACTAAATAAACAAACAATTCATTGTTGTCAACTGTTGTCACTTATTACTGTTAACCAATAAATGGCGGTTGTAAGACTGTTGTATAAAAACAATATCACACTCGAGGTTGTGCCGTTGTACTGTATATCAGCACGACTGTGATACAATAGGCACGGGGCAGCAGTGTGCCGATATTCAGAACATCATCACAAGTGTGATATTGCTTTTCCAGACTGGATTTATTGAGTGCATCATTTAAAAAACATTTCTATTTACCTTTGCCTTCCTGCAGGATTTCTCGTGTCTAACTACCTAATGGACAAAGATCAGGACAGCTACTCCTACCTGAAGAAGGTGTCGACAGAAAGCCATCTGTACAACGGCTTCAACCTCATCACAGCAGAGTTCAAGTGAGTGAAAGGCGTGGTGGAAGCCATCTCAGTATAAGGTCTATCCACTGGTGTAACTGAATTAGGGAGGTGTTAACATCGTGAGAATCTTGACACTGGGATTTAGTTGCAAAAAAGCAGCCACCCAGTAAGCAGCCATGGTCTCCACATGATACTTTTCACAATTTATTCCAGAGAGTCAGGAGAAGTACATAATATGATCACCTAAGACTGTCGGATATTGAGACAAGTTCTTTATTACACTGTGTGGTTGTCACAAGGTGACATGGGCAGATTCTTGCACACTGGAGGATTCTAAATTTGAGATTTTTTTAGAAACTTGTTAAGGATAGGCTACAACTCTGTTCCTCTGAGTTCTGGCCTTACCTTGAATGAAACCACAAAAGGAACGTCTTCATCTCTGGAGTGCTGAGCAGGAAGAACTGAAAAGTCTCAGATGCTGAGTTGTGAAAGATCCAGCATTAAAATTCTGAGGGAACACCTGTTCAAATTTCAGGCTTTCAGACAAAGAAAATCTAGACAGCATTAAAAATAATGAGACCCCCCCCCCCATCTGTTTCACAGACCTGACTTTGGTGATCTGTTTAAGGGAATAAAATCAAAGTGGGATCAGTGTACACCAAGATAGCTGTCATAATAGAAACCCCTGTAGACAATTGGCATGGAAACATGTCTCAGTTTCTGCCAGCAAGAGGTTAGAGGTTCAGCTCCATCACACACCCCAACCAAGCTGCATCCCTACTCGGGGTGAAAAAATATCTGCGTTTCCACAGTGGAGTTCAGTGTCATGATCTGTGTATGCTAGTAACATGGCCTCAAGCAGGATCTCCTCTGGAAAAAGGATTTTTATATGCTTGTACTTCACCACCTCCACAATTCTTAGCATTGCATTTAGGTTACAGGTTACAGGATGAATTAGTTTTCTGCTGTAAGAGGCTCATACAACCTTTTTTTAAAGCTACAACATTGGCTAATCATTGCTGCTTCCTCCAACATGATGAAGATGATACAGTTTATTTAAACAGAGGGTCCTTCGTTTCACACAGATGTAGACTTTCTCTTTTCTAGCCAGTGAATGGCAACTTTTCTGGTTATAATAACACACCACCAGGTTATGTTCCTACTGCCAACCATCGATTCCTTGTTATTTTGTATTTTTAGTTTTTGAAAGTCCAAAAACTCTTCCAAATTTGTCAAATGCCAAGTGTCTCTCATAAAACAGCCCCATGCACACTGCTTCAACATGTGGAGAAAACCAAACTTTGACAGACTTCCCAGGCCTAGTTACGGTTGCTAAGCTATGGATTGGACAATCACTGTTTGAGAAAGGACATTTGACTGAAATGCAACCATTTTCTCTCAACAAGGAACATGCAAGTTTTAAAGGATCATTTTTAGTCTCAAAGACCTGGAGTTGTAGTTGCACCTGTGCTTCCCCACTAGTATTCCTCTTTAATGAAGGAATTAGGTGCCACCCCACGCTCATGAGAAACTAGCAAAGACACCATGTGTTTATGTGGTGATAATGTTTCACGTCTTCCTCTTTGGCTGGACAGGTCATAAAAGGCCCTGAATATGTTTTCCCCACAAACACTTGTGTGGTGGGAGCCACGTTCACTGCTGATAGAGATGACACCCAGTGACAGAAAGGAAGCCGACGTCTTTTTAATAAACACCGTCATTACCAGCCTGTTAGTTTTCCACTGTAGTGTGTCCAGCAGCCCAGAGGAAACAAGGCATCTAGTTTCCTTCCGAATCAATAACTACATCTGGTGAATAGAAAGTAGCTCTATATTAAAGGATTTCTCTTCATCTGTAACCAGAGACATGATTTATGATGTGGTGGCGGCGGGAGGGGGCAAGATGTGTCTGCTGCTTTTAAGCATTCTCTGTCTTTGCACAGTTTGTGAGTGTGTGTGATCACCCTCATTGAGATGCATACAAGAGAAAGGGAGTACACTTAGTACAGAACCCAGAGGCATTAATATATTTCAGTCAGGCCATGATTTATGTATTGCTCCTTTTTTAATTGTGATGTTTCTTAAACTAATACTGCCTTGATTAATAATCTACATCCATGTTGGATTGAGTGATTTGGTCAGTGGTATTTCCCAGAACGTCGTACTGAGCATTCCCTCAGTGGTGCCACTTCCATGTATATTTAAATTTTGATCTAAGATGTTCTCTGCGTGATGAAGCTTCATATCCACCATTTCATCTTACTTTTCTGTAGCTTTGGTTTTTGATCCCACTTTATGTCACTCACTTTAAAGTCCATGCCCAGACATTATCCATTTTAATGAACATCTCCTCTGATGTTTTCGCCTGCAAAGAAATGCCTCGCTTAATGTACAGTCACACTCGCTCAGCGTTTCAGTCAAGCAGAGTGTAGCCACATTATACAAACAACGTTCGAAAGTGCTTCAATCTCATGGCCTCAAACCATGTGTTGTAATTCTTGGCAGAAACTTGTTTGAGTTGAAAAAGAAAAACAGCGGTTCAACAGATATGCACATTCCAGGGGTGAAGTATCAGGGGTGGATGAACTCTGGACATCTTAAAGAGGAACTATGAGTATTTTTCCAAGCACTAGTGAGATTACTTACTTACTTACTCACCTGTGGGGAAATAAGATTCTCGTTGAGTAGATTAGAACGAAGATTTTGTCCTCAATAGAATTAGCCATAGAGGCTCACACTAAATAGCTCAGTTATAACCCACATTGTTCATTGAGTGAATCCAGATGTCCAAAAAATTTCCACAAAAATCAAAATAATGTTGATTTTGGCTTTAAGGTCATTAGCATTGGGTCATAATTTACATCAAGAGATCTGGATCCCACTCCATTTTCCTGCGTTTAACTTTCCATGAAAGTCTGATTGACTGATGTTGAAATGGGCTACCATGGACATGTCAGTATTGTTTATAACGTTTAAATCAGGTTCTTGATCTTTATTGTGTATCCAGATATAACAAGAAGAAGAAGCCACAGCCTTGCTAGCAGTTCCGTGAGGCTGTACATAGTCGTTGTGGTGTTTTGAGCTTAATGATCACATGCTAACATGACAACATGCTGATGTTAAGCAGGTCTAATGTTTACTACTGTATGTTCAACATTTGCTAATTAGCACTAAACATATAGTCCAGCTGAGGCTGATGGGAAAACCATAAGTATTTAGTCATGAACAAAGTATTGGACAAAGTGAAATTTCGACCTAATCACCAACATTGTTGCAATTCATTCTGAGGGGGAAGTGATGTGGGGGACCAGTACTGAATTTCATGTCATCGGAGTAATTTTACTTATATCTACAAATGTCAGCCTGACGGTGGCTCTAAGGAAAAGGTCAGAGATTCTCTAAAGCCATTAGGATTCATCCTCCAGCCACGTTAAATATCTGAACTAAATCTCATGGGAATCCATCTAATAATTTTTGGTGGTTTCATTAGGTTTTTTTTTTCCTACATTGTTTTATTTCAATGAGTGTACAATAACCAGCAGCACCAGTAAGTAGACATGCATAACATAATACACTTTTAATCCTCGACTCTTCCCTACACCCCCCAAAAGAAATACTTAGGCAACATAAATCAAACAAATAAAGAGAAAAGATGATGTACAGGGGAGGACATACAACATGTGTTAAGTGAGTAGTACAGAAGAAGAAAGAAACTGAACAATCAAACCTAAATAAAACAGAATTGAAAGAATTGAAAAAACAAAACAAAACAAACACAGCAACAGGACTGTTAGTAAAAGTAACTGTATTCATGTCTAAAAAGGCTCATGGCCAAAGGCAGTTTTCAAGGACTTGTCACATTTATATTATAAGTCTGTGATTATATTTTTCTGAAGTAACTCTCTCATTAGTTTTTGAGATATTCCATTCTGAGAGAACAACATTGCTACCCATAGAGCCGTGGTGCTAGCATGGCTAAAAATGATAGCCATGCTAGCACCCCCATACACATACACACACACACAAAAAGGGTTATAGACATGCAAATGTAGAGAGAGATGGTGGAGTGATGGGCAGCCACAAAGGGTCCATACTGGACTTGAACTGGCCACCCTCTGGTTCCCAAGCCAAGTCCCTACGGACTGCACCAAAGATGACAAGACACTACACACATGACAAACAAGGGTAAAGAAGAGCCAGAGTAATCCACAGAGCATGCCAGAACAGAAATATAAACAGAGTGCTACTCTTTGCTACTCTTTTCTTGCACAGCTACAAGACATGACTAAAAAAAAAACAAATGAGGCACAGACTGTTCCTTTACACACATCACATCACATAACAAAACACCCTCTTATGTTGTGTGTTTTCCCCCGATTCAATGCCTTTAATATCTGCATGTGTGGGTGTGTACACGCATATGTATATAAGAGTACAAGTTGTCGTCACCTAGGAGCCCACACCAACATGCCTATCTACATTCTGAACTGATGATGTTGAAAGCTCATCCAACCATCTCGAGGCAACTACACCACAGCTGGCGATGGGGAAACTGCTCTGCAGCCTCAATATAGAGGACTCTTCATTAGAACATCTCCCAGCCAGCATACTGATTACCTCTCTGACTGAGATCTGAAAAAGCCTGCTTTCGACTCTCCCCTCCTCGTTCTCTCTCTGCCCAGTGGCCCTGACCTCCTGCTGTTCCCTCATCCCAGCCCAAATCAACCCACAGCACACCTGATGGGACTTTCAATATTCTAGCCAGTTTCAAACAGCAAAAATAAAGCTGTCTCTCTGCAAATCCTGCACCTGCTACCAACACACTCAATTTGATGCAGATCACAGGCAAAGTGGGTAGACACCAGGGTTTTCAGATATTGCTGAGTTCAGATCACAATACCAAAATCATAATAGTATTTCAGACATTGTGTTTGCCCACAGCAGAGCTGGTGAACAGCTAAACGCTTCACAGATTCTTGCGTTTCCCTTCAGGTTACAGTGCCATCTGGTTCACATTGAGCAGCCACTGTGCACATGCACGTTGGAGCGCTGAAAGCTATCACCCGAGTCAAAATTTGCCAGCGACACTGTGTTCACAGTAACCATAGGAACACAGAAAAAGCAGTTGTTTATTCAGACTGTTCGACTGGGTCTGGATACAAGCTGGAAACATTATTAAGCTTGTTGTCAGAGAGATAGTGTAATGTCAACCTACGGCTTTGAGGATTCTCTCACAGCTGCAGCTGCTCAGACACATAGTGTCCTGCCTTTAGAAAACGCTGGCCTCCAGGGTATTTCCACAAGACAGAGGAGCAAACAGTAAAGGATGATCTCTGCACAAGCAAGTTTGTCACTAATCATTAGTAGCAGGGAATGGTGGAGAGTGTCAGTCTGTGTCATCATGTCATTCCCTCAGTCTTTGGTAGTTTGCTGAGGTTGAAAAGAAATGGGAAGGTCCCAGAGGAAAGCATGGAATGAATCATGATGTACAAGATAATAAACTGACTGATCAGATGAGATGTGCTGATTTTAATTAGCCCAGTCACCACCTGCATGTCAAAATGCTAAATGGAAGCGTATGTATTTTGTCATGTCACACCATCATACATCATTCTGCTTATGTAGTTAGGTTGACCTAACATATAGTGATCTTAACCAACTTATATATTTGGCTGAGGAAAAGCTTTCCATTGTATCAGGCCAACTATCAGTCTAACTTTGATAAGCAAACAAAATATGCTAAAAATCTTTATTCTTCTTCAATATTCAGTGATACATATTTCTTGTGCTTAATAATTGAAATGTAATCGCAACTGGCCTTTGAAGCCCCTGTGTATGTGAAATTCATGGGGTTTTTTTGGGTGTTGTAGGTTAAACGTTTCCAAGGATTATTTTCATTATACAATTAATATATACTTTTTCTATTAATGGATCAATTGTTTGGTCTAAACAACATCAGGGAATATCGTTCAAATTGACTGAATTGACTCAAATGTTTTATTCAAAACAGTTGCTGGTTACTTTTCTGTCGATCAGCTCAATCTTAAACATCAGATAAGAAATCCTTGTTAATGGATAATGTCTATGGCAGATGTTTTCTGCTTATGGTGATACATGGTATGGTTTATGCTGTATATATATATATTTTTTTTTTTGGGGGGGTGGGGTGAAGTGTGGCAGAGCTACAAGCCCAGCAGCATATTCTGTTCCTGCCTTGCCTGCTGGGAAACTTTCCAAGTTAGATGTTGAAGCAGTGTTGCACCACATTTCAGATTGACTGATGCCACTGGTATGGCTGTCATAAAATTGACATAAAAAAAAATTCATTCCCCTGCTGGTTCAAAGGATTTGGTCATAATTTATTATTCACTCTCCTGTACCAAAGCCGTCACAGATGCCCTTGATGTCAGACAGATTTTTCAGACTGAATAAATTCCCTCTAACTGAGGACTTTGCAAAGAGATCTAACACCATGACTAAAGGGTTTTGTGGTAGTCAAAGGTGTTTGGAGCACTAATTTGTATTTTGAAGCTTTAATTTTACCCAGGATAGATTTAAATGCTGCAGTTTACTGTGGTATTTGGTATTTTTCCATTTGAGTTGCCTCTACAAATGACACAGGCTTCTTGATTCCTGTTTTTGAGGAGAAAAGAAAAGAAAATCAGTCATTAAAATCAGAATACGCTGTTGATATTCTCTTTCACCCTGAGCAACCATTTCACATGATTGCCCAAAGGAGTGCTCCTTTGAACATTGCTGTGTTTGCGTTTAGTTCAACAGCATAGACACATTATGACTATTTAGACCTTTAGACTATTTAGACATAAACAAGGGTAATCATCACTAAATGCAATCTCTAATTTGCCATCTTACTGTGTCCCATGTAGATCCAAACAAGACATTGTGTGTTACTATGGAAACAGAGGCAGCCCTGAACCCATCCATCTAAAACCAGGTCTGTGTTTTTAATATGGTTGCTGTAGAAACCGTTCATTTCACATTTACCTCTCCTCTCGGCCCGTGGCCTTTTCACTGACATTCGCTGTTGATATTGCTGTCACATTGTCTGTTTATTGAAGAATGCACCACAAGTTCACTACAGGAGCTTACTAGTGTATGTATTTAACTGTATTTTTCATGTGCCCTTAAGCAGGAATCTATGGCTTGAGTAATTCGCTGCTGGACACTCCATGGAAGAAACTGCTGCAAGGCAAGCATCACTTCACTAGTGTTGTCAATGACCAGTCCCTGTCCGGTGATGGACTGGTGCAAGAGCTGCTCGGCGTCCTCAATAATGAGGAACTGTGAGTCGTGAACACTCATTTAAACATTGCTGTCACAAATCATAACAACAGCATTTCATCTTGTTTCAGTTGATCAGTAATCTCTCTTTCATTTTTCTATGAATGTAAAAGACTATGAATGAATGAAGAATATGGTTGAATTTGCTATTCGTGCTCTCATGAATGTTGGATATTTAGATAGTGTTCTAGAGTGGAGGAAATATTGCAGAATTTTATCAAGTCAGGTGCCATGTGGGAGACAAACTCTGATTGATTCAGAGTGCACAGAACTCAACAGAGTCCCCGAAACATGTCAGACATTAAAAATACTGTGTCTGGGCTCTGAATGAGCCACCGTAGAGGACTGCAATTTGGGGGATTTATTTAAAATCTTTCTGATCTGTAGTGGTCGGTGGTTTCCTCTTTCATTTTTCTGTTGCAAAGCTTTGTCCTTGTTCTGTAAAACTTCGACCCAGCTTATACAAATACATTTTCTCACAGAGGTGCAACAGGACAAGGTAGTAGGAGGAACCAGGTGTTCTTTGTACATTACGTCATTTATGGATATCATGCATCACTTCGTTGCTGACATAAATGTACTCCATGGGCAATATGCGGAGAATGATAATATGGGTTTTTATTGCGGGTTTGTTTAACAGGAACACACCTGATCCAGCTCAGGAGAGCCAGGGTGATGGTTACAGCAAGCCCATGATCCAGGCCCTGTCAGCAGTGTGTGTTCGCTCCCCTCATTATGGTACAAGGTCAGTGTCTTCCACCCACACCAAACCTCTGTCTCCCCCTGTTTGTTTCTACCTGAGGTGACTGACAGGGCTGTGCTCACCTGCAGGATAATAGAAAGAACTGCTGGTACATAAAAATCCCCAGGTGTAATCAATCCTCGGGGTTCGTCCACACTCTGATGCCATGGTAGATTAGTGGATACAGAGATTGTCCTGTAGCCAAAAGGTGAGCGGGCCAGTCTTTGCAGAGATGTCTTTTTACAAGACACTGCTTACCACTGCCTGCTCATTCATGATAGGGGTATTTGCAAAATACCATAAAATGTGACTTTTAAATGATTGTCTCAGAGTTCTCTGAGTTCTTTGATATTTCTTTTTCAAGCATTTTCAGTTGTTAATGTTCATTTCAAATTTCATGTTTGTCTCCTCTTATCTCCTCTGTCCCTCACCGTTCAGGACCAATACAATTATCCTGATAGACGCAGAAGGTAACGTGACGTTTACAGAGCGCACCATGCTCAACTGTGACATAAGCAAGTGGAACACCAGTTCTTTCCAGTTCAAGCTGCAGGTGTGAAGACGTGGTGGAAGAAACCAGCTCTGTGCCTTTCTGCATCACTTTTCCTTCCACACACACACACACACACACACACACACACACACACACACACACACACACACACCTCCAGCTGCACTTCACCGTCGCAGCTATGTAAACATGAAGACTCATCTGCACTTTTTCTTCAGCTAGCGTGCACTAGCTGCCTCATTAGCATCAGTGCTATGTATTTCTCTACTTGATTTAAGTTAATATGCATCTTTTGAAAATGTGTGCTAATTTAAAAGATTGCCAAAGAACATTTATAATTTTGATTTTGTAGAGGAAAGTTATTTTACCTACATGTCACAAAAAAAAAAAACACGGTTGGGCTGCTCCACATTGTAATCCATTACAGATTGTTGGCAACTTGCTTTGAACTGTAATCAATACTGTTGTGCACAAGATTATTTGAATGCAATCTAATTTATTCTATTGGTGTCAGATATTTTTTCCCTTTGAATCCATGATATGAGATGAATATACACTTGATCTTTCATTTTCAGACTGCAATGTGTCCTTCAGTCAGAACAAATGAAATGATTTTCTGCATCCATGGAGTCACCAGCATTTTTCTAGAGAATGTGTAATCTGGTTTAAGATCACAGTAATTGTCACAGATTAGAGTCTCCAACTACCTTTTCGATTTCTGATTGCTTTAACTCTCTTACAGGTAATATTTTATTCAGTAATTCACCCCAACCCTGCACAACAGCAGCCTCAGTGTTACAACAGATATTTCAATGTTGAATGCAAATAGTTTCAGGCACTGGATCTCTGACCACTTCCATGTTAGAATGATGTATTTTAAAGCTGCTTGACAATAAAAACATTTTCCCCAAACTGACATTTGGCTTACCATGATATGACTGCTACTGCTGCCATTAATACACAAACACGCTGTGAGTGCCTGGTATTCCATCATCTGGCTGGCGTGACCCTTTGAGATCTGCACTCAGATGTGGTGGCAGCTTTATTTATTTATTTGTGTGTGTGTCTTTCTGTGAGAAATGTGACTACAGTTTACAGCTTGTCTAACTTCAGCTGTAATCAGCTGTGATTCGTTACAAGGGCCAGCAATAAGTTTGGATAGTAAAATTATGTCCAGTATAACTGGCGGTTATTCATATGGGTTTCTATGGGGAAATCTTTAACTTGCAGAGCTAGGATAAGGGCCTGTTCCTCAGTATTGGAGGATTCCATTGTCAGGATAACAAATGACCTTCAGTTGAACTCATCAAGGAAGGTTCATGGTCTTGCCAGGGGCAGGGCAAGAACTGTATAAATGTGTGTTACTTTCTTTCACTCCTTGTCAGACTCTGAACCACTTTGTGTGTGTGAGGATCTCTGACCTTTCAGCTGAAATACTTGTAACTTGGTATTCTCTGGGTGGTATTCTTTGTGTGCTATTCTTGTAGTGGTGTTCTTATAGTTAGATGCTCATATGGTTACTCTATTGAATAAATCAACAACAAAGAAAATATAGGGGTAACACAGGAATATATATATATATGTATAATAGAGGGTCAAACAACATGTATCAAACTTAGGATAAGAAATGAATACGTGGGAACAAATATGTAGTTATAAAATGTCAAACTGGTAACAAAGCAGATGGGATGAGCAGGGAATGGAAACAGTTTATGCAGATGTGAGTCAAGGTCAGATTAAAAAAAAAAACTGTTCAGGGTGTGATGAGAATGGAATGAAACGGTGAGAGAAAAATGTTTCACAACAGTGAGGAGCCTGTTTTTTTAGTAACCATGCATTCATGCACCTGTCAGATGATTTTTACATCAAATAGACAGCTGGCTCTTCCATTTACCAGATGTATTTTTCTTCTGCTTCCTGTGTCATTTACTTACACACGTTTTACCCAATCACATACATTCATATACTCAAAGAAAGCTATTAAGCGGTTTAAGAACCAAACCGTACTCTGTTATCAATTAGACTAAAAAATTTTTGAAGAAGCAGTTATTTCCACTATCTTGTGTGTAGACTGGTATTTCAGTGAGGATGCACTTAACCTTGGTTTATGTCAATATTTCAGGTACCCATAAAAGCAGAAGAGCGCACACTTGATGAGACTAATATGTTTATATTTTCTAGTAAAGTACACCAAAAAACGTAACAAATATATTTCTTTAGAAAACATGAAGCATATTGAACATTTTGCATAAGGACTCAAAATAAATCATAATTTTTATAAACTGATAATTTATCAGCCCCAATATATAGCAAATGTGTCTGTCCCAGGCAGTGTACAGCAGACTTTATTCTCTACAAAATGTTTATAGGTCTTTCTCGGAAAGGACATTTTGACTTGTCACAACAGGAAATGTACAGGTGCAAATAATAAAATTAATTAGAGCTGAATTCCTGTCAGCTTCTTCTGGGTCCTCGTCAATGTCATTAGTAACACCTTTGTTTTTCCTACAACACTGTAATAAACACTCACGGCTAATATCAGTGCATTCATTCAAAATATGAGCAAAATGTTGAATTACTTTAAGCAACAAGAACATATTTTTTCACTTTGTTTAAAATATCCCCACATACTTGATTTCCAGTTCATTCGTATACAAATTAAGTACCTTGTCCACTGTTCCTGTATATTTAGTGGAAAGAAATGAAAAGTAATCAACACTGGGCTCAGGCTGCTGTGCTTTGTCTACAACTGTTAGTGAACAGTGACCCCAACTGGCAATTTAAGATATATTCAAAATTATCCTTATGTAGTATGACCCTCTTCAGGATGCTATATTGAAAGATCAGCTTTTTAGCTCCAGACAGAACAAGCTGTGATCATGCACACCCTCACTACAGGTGCACAAATAGAGCAGACACCTTGTCAGCATTATTACATTGATGTCACTAAAAAGTATTATAATGGCTCTGAAATAAGTTCAGTTTTGAGGCACTGCACAGACAAACCAGCACTATTATTTTGGTATGGCTTTGTGGCAATACAGCATCTGGAAGTAAACCTTGCATAATACATACCTCTAGTCATATCCATGAAAGGACTCCTAGATTTGTCCTGTATACATAATTGCAATTGACTGCAGTGTCTAAGGAAGAAGAACATGTACAGGTTGGAATATGTTATATCACATATATCACATATTTTTGTGTAAGGTGAATTAATATCGATTCACAGAGAATTAATTTTCATTCATTATTTCTTGGCATTTTTCTGGTTCTTACAGAGCTGTGGAGCAGAACCCACATGTTAACGAGTAGTGCTGTTATGGTGATTGGTTGAATCATGCCAGTAGACGTCTCAGAGAGACGTTGTGATTGGCCCGCTGATCCATCAATTATCAAAAAGCCGGTACTGGAAGGCGGGGCTTGACTTGGTTTGCCGCTGTGTGGTTTTCTTCAAGATGGCGGGGCTGCAATTGAGGCAGTATGGCGGCGCGTCGAGAATTAAAATAATTTAGAAAGGTAGTTAGGTGCCCAAAAGGAGACAGCCGTGTCATATTTATCGGTGAGTATTTATGTAATTAACTGTTTTCAGGCTAGCTGACCATTTCTGCAAACATGGCTATCTGCAGAGCCTGATAGTAGCTCGCTAGCATATTAGCATTGATGTTAACGTTACGAGGGGCCCTCCGTGCAGCTATAGACTGAACAGATGCGCTAAAACCAGCCTGTTCTCCGTTTTATCTGAAGGCCAGTTAACTTGTTATTTGAAGCTGGATGAATGTAAATCATATTCCCAAACAAAATTAAAAGTCAATATTCCCCAACTCCTTGATAGTAGTAAAACGCTAAACACCCTGTTATAATTCGCTATCAGTCATAAACTAACATCTACTCTCACTGGTCCTTTCCTAGATCCCTGAAGATACCAGTGGAGGATGAGCAGTGCCTAGATCCCATATTAAGCTGAATGCATTGTGATTTCCAATAATTGAGACAGTGATTCTGAAAGCTGTCTACATTAATGAAAAGAACAATGTAGTCAGCTTAGCATTTTCACCGCTGGTACGTGGTCTATACAGGGATGTGCTTCTGCATGTATTCTGGGTTTAGATAAGAAGAAAGTCTCAACAGGTCAGATTTTAGAATAAATTATCAGTCTGTATAAGTTTGTAGTTTGTGATACAGAGGAAATGGAGATAGATGATGTTCTACCCCCTCTCCCCTTGGAGCCACCTGATGATTTTGGCCAAGATGAGGGCAGAGCACCTCCACCACCTCCCCTGCAAACGTCCAGTGACGCAGAGGTAATGGACGTTAGCTCTGGTGGTGATGGATACACATACACCCCAGGGGATGGGGAAGCCCAGCCACAGCAGCCCCTCACCATGGGCTCAGTAACTTTCTGTAGCCACCTCTCAGATGAGGCCAATCCCAACCCACCGTGCCCCAGAACAGCCCGTCACGCTCCCCCGGTCACCAAGTTTCTACCAGACCTCAAGCTGCTCAGAGATGTTAAGATCAGTGTGAGCTTCACTGAAAGCAGCAGTACTAAAGATAGGAAGGTTTTGTACACAGGTGAAGGGCAGGAGGGAGGAAGTGATGACGGTTTAGACAGCCTGAATGGTGAGTTGCATGACTCGACTAGCGAGCAGGAGGTAGGTGAAGGTAGCTCTGGAGCAAGAAACGCAGCAGGTAGATCATCAGAGGAGGCTGAGGTAGACCTGGAAAACAAGGTAGAGTTTGCTGTCCTGGATGAGTTGGAGGACTTCTACGAGAACTTCCTGGATCATGACGATGGGGAGCATGGCGGCTTTAAGTCTGAGGTCATAGTACAGCAGGAGCAAGCAGATGACGAGGCTGTGGCTTACTCCTATGAGGTACGTGTGTGCTTTTGTTTGCAGTATCGCTGGTCATCATGAGCTACACAACCAGTTTGTCCTTAAATGTCAAACAGAAATAATGTCAGCCTGTACAAAAGAGGGTATTATTAGCACTGTGTCATTAAACGCAGCCTCCCCTTCCATTTGAGGGAGACCACTGCGATTGCACCACACTGTAATTTGGCTGTCTACCTTGCGATGTTTTAACCGAGGAGATGCCCGATTGCTGCTGTGATATCATTTACAAATGACAATACTATAAACTGACATCTAGATAAAATAATTATGAATCTTATATCCTGCTTTCACGTTAGTGTCTAAAGCATTCTCTCCAAACCAGTGTGGGTCTCACAGTAGCAGTGAGGTTTTTGGTTGGAATGGAGTTAGCCTCATGTAGGAGTAGTTTGAGGGTTCCCAAATTGAGACCACACATCTGCAACACTTGTTGTATCTTGTGCCAAAGGGATGTTGCTAGTTAACTGCCTCCCTGCTGTCAGGTCACCCACATTTAAAAAAAAAACTAAAACTATTGAGTTGCGGGACAAAGGGACAGAGAAATAGTTATCGTAATGGTTTCTTGAAATTGCATCACTTGAGACATTTTCTTCATCTGTAGGTGTGACTGGTTAAGCCAGGTTCAAATGTTCCATTAAGCAGCATACATTTAAATAAATGTTTGTTTATTTCTTTTGTTTTTATTACTGAAATGATATGTGACATGCTGGAAGAGGTTAGTGCCATTTTTTTAAATTCCTCCCATTAAATACTGGGTTTTGATGCAAAAGTAATCAACAGTAATAAAAAAGGAAAAATCAAAACCACAAGGAAAAAAATGTAATTTATTGAAGGAATTCATATTGATTGAATCTCATCTGTTTTTAAATTCACAAGTATTTGATATGTTATTTGTAGACTGCTGTGATTACATCAGTTCTTCTCAGGCGAAGCATTCAAAACTCCCTTAAACTGGTGACCCATCCTTCTCTCTCGGCCTTAACCATTGACTCTTCCAGGAGGAGTTTGACAATGATGTCGATGCTCTGCTGGAGGAGGGCATGCCAGTTCCAAAAAAGATGCGTCCGGCTGAAGACAAATATGGTGGAGACAGTGACCATCAGTCAGATGGTGAAGGAGGCGTTCAGCCCATGATGACCAAAATTAAGACTGTCCTGAAGAGTGAGTGGTGGGAGGGGTACCTTCAAGGAACTTTCAATTTAATGCAGTTTCAATACTGTGGGGCACAAAATGAGTTATTTTTGTTGATATTCATTCATGGCATATCATCAATTATGTGATATTTTCATACCTAAACCCAACTGTAAATGAACTATACCCGGAGTCTCACTTTCGTGGTAGCACATAATAGTCTTCCAAGAATTATTAGAAAACAAAAGTTCACACATAAAGAAATGGTGTAGTAATTGGTGCCTGCGTTTACATTTTACTTATGCCAGGTCGGGGCCGTCCTCCCACTGAGCCTCTACCCGATGGATGGATCATGACATTCCATAACTCAGGCATTCCAGTCTACCTGCATAGAGAGACCAGAGTGGTCACCTGGTCCAGACCCTACTTCCTTGGGACTGGCAGTATAAGGGTAAGACTACCTGTCTAATTGGTTTTATTGGTTCTTTTTATTTGTTGGGTACATGTCTGTGTCAGTTCTCTAAACATTGATAGTTACACATTTTGCTCTTGTTGCTACTTTGTCAGTTTAGGAGGGCTACATTTCTAGAAATAATGGGCTTGTGGGGCTGTCACTAATGGCCTCCAGTCTGTTCAAAATATAACACTTTAAGTGGTTATTAAAAGAAGTTCTGTTTATTGTAAGTTACTGTGATTACTTTGATGTCACAAGCAGTTGTGCTTGTGTGAAAACAGGCAAACCTGCCAATATTGTTGAATTGACTGAGATTTTGAGTTATAACTCTTGGTCTTCTTTTTGGTTAAAGAAACATGACCCTCCTACTAGCAGCATCCCTTGCCTACACTACAAGAAAATGAAGGATCAGGAGGAAAGAGAGCTGAATGGGGAGGTGACGCTTGATGCAGAGGAGTCTTTCAAACCCAGTGTGGAGACCAACGGTGAAGACGGAGTAGGCAATTCAGAGGCTACAGCTGAAGAGCAGGATGGCGTCCCTACCTCCAGTCTGACTGACAGTGGCCCAGATAGAGAAGGTACCACCAATAACAGCCTGCAGGGTAAAGAGTCCCAGCCCTGTGACACTGCACAAGGAGCTTTAGGACAGGTCAAGGCCAAGGTGGAGGTGTGCAAGGACGAGTCCATAGGTAAGGGCTTTTTATAGTGCATTGTCAGGGACTTTTAAAAAGCCATTCTGTTATTGCTGCCTTTTATTACATGATCTGACCTTTTAAAACCTCCACATAGAACTTGAGGAGTTTCGTCTGTACCTCGAAAAATGCTTTGACTTTGAACAAGTCACTGTAAAGAAGTTTCGCACCTGGGCTGAGCGAAGGCAGTTCAACAGAGACATGAAGAGGAAACAAGCAGAGTCAGAGAGACCTATCCTGCCTGCAAACCAGAAACTTATCACACTGTCGGTCCAAGATGCACCCACTAAGAAAGGTAACTGTCATATAGATTCATCCTCTTTTTACAATTCATGTTGGATGTGTAATGACTGAAGCCTGAAGAAACCAGTTCATTAAACTGTAGAATATAGTTTATTGACATAGAAAAATAGAATAACAATTCAAACATTTAACTGTAGAAACATAACTGTATTTTTATTGATCCAGTTTATTTTTTCTTTAACAGAATTTGTCATCAACCCTAATGGAAAATCTGAAGTTTGCATCTTGCATGAATATATGCAACGTGTCCTAAAGGTTCGACCTGTTTACAACTTTTTTGAATGTGGTAAGTTCTTCTTTTGGAAGTGTCTTTAGTTAATTTGAGTTCTGAGTTATAGCAAGCATGATCAGGAATGCATTGTTATTTAAAGGACCAGCGTGAATGATTGCCTCACCCCCTCCTTCCTAGAGTGAATAAATAAATAAATAATATATTTATTTATTTATTTATTTATGTATGTATGTCTAAATCTACTTAGGTGTGTCATTCTGCAGTCATTTACAACCCAGTAGACATTAACATGAGTGTATGAGTGTGCATGTGTGTTCATGTGCACCCAAAACTGTTTGAGGTTTGTTGTTGAATATTATGAGATATTCATTTTAAATCAAACTGAATGTGTGTGTGCCCCACAGAGAACCCAAGTGAACCCTTTGGAGCATCTGTTATTATAGATGGAGTAACTTATGGCACAGGAACTGCAAGCAGTAAAAAACTTGCCAAGAATAAAGCTGGTAATGTCTTTTTAATGTTTTTATAATACTTAGCATTGTGATGATATTTTGAATTTTTGGGCTTTGTCCTAAAACTTAACAGCAGTTAAATCAATTAAATAGCTTCTCAAAAATAAATTGGTTCTGATGTATACTAATTAAACTTCTACATCTCATCATGTCATCATACATCACTAGTTCTGCCCTCACCTGTATTTTTCCTGTAAACTTCAGCTCGAGCCACACTGGAAATCCTCATCCCTGACTTTGTGAAGCAGACCTCGGAGGAGAAGCCTGTTGAGGGTGATGAACTGGAGGTAGTTCTTTTTTCCTGTTCATTTATCTGACTTATCTTTATGTCCTTACCTGAAATCTTTTTCTGTGGAATAAAGACATAAATACTTAAATAATTCAAGTTCAAGTGTGTATCCCCAAATGTGAATGAAGGAAAAGGGTGACAACAGTAATTGTGGCCAAAGGTAGAATATATTTCCTTTGGATCAGTTTGAAAGATTACATGTGCTCTACTCCACAGTATTTTAATCATATCAGTATAGAAGACTCGAGGGTGTATGAGCTGACCAACAAAGCAGGACTACTTTCGCCATATCAGATTCTTCATGAGTGCCTTAAAAGGTAAGCGCTATTGCATAATGCCACCAATGTTTGTGTCATTTCTTGTCTTTCAGTAGAATCATGTTGTCTGTTTCAAATTAAAAGCCCGCTAGTGTTTGAAACATGACCCTTAATTTCTTAACAAGACTTTTATTGCAGTAACGTACCATGAAAAAGTGCAACAACAAAAACTCCACTCTCATTCATGGCTCACCACTTTGAAAATCGGACCAACCCTAGAGTTATTACATTTTTGAAGAATTAAATCTGATGCTCTGAATTACAATAGAACACAAACAAAGTGTCAATATTTTATTTACCATATTGTGGTGTATGTTGATAACAGAAAACTATTCATCATAATGAAGTCTCTGCACAGTGCTGTTGAAAAATGTTCTGTTTGCATGTGGTTTGTTTTGCTGGATGAAGCTTTGTTGTCTTTGTCATATTTAATAATGTTTAATTGGCTGGTGGGGAGGCAGACTTTCACACAACCACAACCTAAGACAACAGAGTCATCTTTTACTGTTGCTACCTAACTTTTCTCTCACTCTTGCTAACAGCAAAGTGCCAGGTTGAAGATGTGTTTTTAAAATGTTCTGTCCGTCTTTCCTGTAGAAACCATGGAATGGGAGACACCAGCATTAAATTTGAGGTGATCCCAGGGAAAAACCAGAAGAGTGAATATGTGATGACATGTGGGAAGCACACTGTGCGTGGCTGGTGTAAGTAGACCTCATCCTCCTCTGCCCACACAGTTAGACTGAACCAGTTGATGTGTAAAGCTAAAGAGTTTGTGTTTATTTAAATGACCATGTCTGCTGCAGAGTTACTAGAACTTACATGTAGCTTTCAGTGACATGTTTTGCATATTTACCCCAGGCAAGAACAAGAGGGTTGGCAAACAACTAGCATCTCAGAAGATCTTGCAGATGCTTCATCCCCACGTCAAGAACTGGGGCTCACTGCTGCGCATGTACGGCAGGGAAAGCAATAAGATGGTCAAGAAGGTCAGTACCCTTTAGCAATCATTGTAAAGTTTCTGTGGACACTGAAAAGTTTGATTCTGTTTGTATTTCTCTGTGTTGCACTTCAGCTCACATAGTGCTGCCAGCTTTTCAGTGTTTTCAGCTCACAGCTTTGAGTCATTGGCATGTTGCTCACATTGCATTCATAACTCTGCTACAAGCTACATCAGAGAACAACAAGGGAAATGTAAATGGTAATGGCTGGTAATGAAGATGCCTTAATTATTTAAGCGTGTCAACTTTTAATACGCCTGGTCATTCTGCAGGAGAACTCAGACAAGAGTGTGATCGAGCTGCAGCAGTATGCCAAAAAGAACAAGCCAAACCTTCATATCTTGAACAAACTGCAAGAAGAAATGAGGAAACTAGCCACGCAGAGGGTGAGAAAATCCTTTTCTAATGTCATTTGAATGCATAGACTTTCATTTGTGTTCACTTGCCAAGAACCACGAGAAATAATTTGTTGTGCAGCAGAAGTTTTGTCATCAGAGAACTCATTGACTGAAAAGTGAGCAATCAGGAAATCAGGGAGATGCAGGGTCTTAATTAGTTTAGCTGGGATGCTTTTCTGCAGCTACATTTGATGCTCGAGCTTAGAAGATGGATGAATTTTTACACGTCTAGACTGAAGTAGCTCTGGTTGACAAAATGACACTGCCACTGGCAGGATTTGTACATTTTTAGAATGAAGAATGGGTTTCTTATTTTCAACACTATTTCACATTATGTTGCTTTACTGTGTTTTTGAATCAGGAGGAAACAAGGAAGAAACCCAAGATGACCATAATGGAGTCTGCCCAGCCAGGGAGCGAACCCCTCTGCACTGTTGACGTTTGAGTCTCTGAATCACTGATGAACCACGGCACTGAAACCCAGTCACTGTCAAACATCACACACCACCATCCATCACTTACTTATGCATCACTAAGACCTAATGGCAATATAGTGACACATTGACCAGGCCGGTAGAACTGCTTGCTTTCTTCATCCATGTTTTATTGGTTCAGCTGGTAGATGTAAGGGTACGTTTAAATGCACTAACAGACAGTAGAGCAAATATCGTCTACCTCTCTAGATGCATCCTCGCTATGGCACTAGAAAAAAAAAAAAATCACCTGGGGCTCCAGAGAAGTTAACCTGACTTGATTTTACCCCTTCAAAATAAAAATGCATGCTTCTCTGACAGCAAAAAAAAACAAAAAAAAACACACTGCACACCTTGGTTTTGTTTTGAAGTGTCGTTTTTCACCAGTTGCAACCTTGCAAGCACCTGTTAGTTTTGTTTGCGCTTCAAGTATTTGAAAGGGACTACTAATACTTGTGTATTTATACCATTCATTTAATTGGGTAACAAAGTTACTTGTTTATTGGGTATTTTAATGAGTGTTATGGATATTTTGGGTGATAAATACACAATATGCCATTTTGTTTTTCCTCAGAATGGACAGTTGCTGTCTTGGTTTGCACGATTTTAAAAACATGCGTTGTGAAGTGATCACTATTCAGTAACTATTGTTATGCACTCGTGTCCTCTGATATTTTTGTTGACTGATCATGCTGTTGGTACAGAACCAACTGCATCTGGGATGTTTAGGGTGACTTTTTTATTATTTGGAGGGACTTGTTGCCTTTTTTTCCTCTCTCTCTCTTTTCTTTTGCTTTGGCAATACAAGAGACTTCTGCCCATACCAACACTGCAGTAAATCCAAGAACTGGGCCACAAAGTACTGTCATGTGTTTAAGGTAAAGGATTGTGTCTTTTATGCTCTTTAGTTCATGCTAGCTTTTTATTGAAGTACTAATGCCATGCACACCAACTAACCACATTACATTTCAGTAGCTTTTCATTTTTGGTGCCCTTAAATCACATTGGCTACATGTTGCCTTAGTTAATTCATTTCATGAAGGGCTCAGAGTATATATGAAACATTGGACCTAAAACACCCTTCAGCCGGAAGTGGAAAGACCAAGCCCCTTTACTTGATGAAGCATTTATTCTTTAGCCAGTTTGTATTTTAATGAAGACAGCTTGTAAACCATCTGATACTTCAAGGAAAAATGCCTACAGCATGTGCAGATTTAAGACTTGTCTTAATGGGTTGTGTATTTTGTGTACGTTTGCCACCATTGTGACAGTTGAATATGTTTTCTGACCAGAAGTAGAATACGTTTTTCAAAAGGCAGCCTTGCAAAATGTAGTTGGCACACTGACGTGAACAAAATACTATCAAGTCATTTAGCCCAACAAAAGCTGACAAAACTGTGCATACCAAAGCTTAAATCCAGTCTTATGCATTTTCTAGAATAATGTTGCTGCAAACTGTACAGTCTAAACAACTTACACAGGACAATATGTAGACTCCTTACTTCCTGGAACAAAATAGAAACTACTGTGCATTCTTTGTCAAGTATTTGGCCTGTGGTTTTTCTACAAAACATTCAAGGACACGTCAGTGTAAACACAAGGCTGTAGTGATATTGTAGATCGCTTTAAGAATGTGCTTTCCCCTCTGTGCGTTTGTCGTCTTGCCAAGTGTGTGAAGAGTTTAAAAGAAAAATGCTTTTACATGTGTTGCTGCCTAGAAAATGAAGTATGTATTGCAACCTGAGCTCCATGACTTCAGTGATGTTTGTTATGCAAATAAAATGTCTTGACTAATTAGACTGGCTTTGTTTTTATTCAGTCGCAGAATGATGAAACAGGTAAAGCTATGTATTCCACAGTATCCCGCATATGGAGCATTGTCTTTAACAGTTGAACAAGGGATCAGGAAAAAAAAAACTAAATCTAGGTAGCTTTAAGATACAGCTCAATTTTTAAGTGAACATGGCTGACAAAAGGTTCTCAAACTAAAGACAAGAAAAGGAACACTCCATAAAGCTTGGTTAAGCAAATCCAGGACATACTGTAATAAACTTATTTGAAGAACAAATTAATATTGTACTGTAAAGTAAGGACTTCACTGATAAGACGCTAGTGACTACTGGGTGAACTAACTCTTTAAAAGTTAAGACTAAGGCCTTTCAGATAATTAAATGACAGGAAAGGATGTTTTTGTAATCATCAATGCTCCTACAGAGTGTTTGCAGACACCTAGTATGGAAAGCCCATGCTAACATATCAAAACTGTCTGTTTCTAAGGCTAAGACCCTGTCTCTTCCTGAGTGCTGCTGGTCTGCTGCTGCTGGGAATTGTAGTCCACTCTCTCCAACAGCAGAAGCATCTCAACATGCATAGTCTGAGGGAACAGATCCACAGCCATGGCTCTCACTGGACGGAACGGGGCCCCATGAACTCTGTTGGATGGAGCCCTGCACAGACTAAAAAGACAAAAAGCAGGATTTACTGTTTTATAGAAAGACATTTTTCAAAATGATGACAAATTTATCCAGGATTGTTTTCTCTTTCACTAATCAGCTCATACACAAACAAATGAACACTCACTCGATGAAGTTGTTCATGGCTGCCTTGGCATTGCATGCCACATAAACCAGCCTTTTCAGATGCTCTGCCCTCCTGATGGCAAGTATCACCTTGGAATCTGTGTTTAGTAAAAAAAAATATATATAAAACTTAATATGTGACATCTTGAATAAAGTGAAATTAATTTCTATATTTTGGCAGTTTACTCACGTAGGCCTGCCCTGGGAGGATCCACAATGGCGGTGACGTTAGGTGACACGAGAGCGTTGAGAATGTTGGGGAACACATCCTCAGCTTTTCCACAGTGGAACTCAACATTATTTAGACCTTCAGATACAAACAAATGAAAACCACATTAGAAGAAGTCAGAACATACCCATAACCAATCATCAGCATTTATTATCCGGTCTCTTACCATTGAGCTTTGCATTAACTTTTGCGTCCTCCACCGCCTCCTGGCACAGCTCGATCCCAATCACCTTCTTTACCCTCTACAGGCAAAAGTCAAAACAGAGACTTCAAAACATGCTAGAACTTTATCCCAGGAAGAATATTATACATTATATAACATTTCAAAATGGTTCTTGTCTGCACTTTACCAATGACTGTACAAACCCTGACACAGCTATTTAAGATGATGCAGTGCGCAGACTGATACAGTATCTATTGCTAACTCCCGTCAGTTGTGATCAAAACATAGTAAGCTGAGTTAAGTCACCTTAGCCAGAGAGATACCGATGGTCCCTGTCCCACAGCACACATCCAGCACAGTGCTGTCCTCATCCAGCTGGGCCCATTCCCCCACAGCTGAGTACAGCACCTCCGCAGCTCCTGTATTCACCTGCCAGGTAACAGATACAGTCAAACACTGGGACTAATTGTATAAATATGTGACTGAATAAAATAGTCTGAATTAGTGGCACATGGCTGTTGGAAGTCTTGGAGATAAATCGTTCTTACCTGGAAGAAGGAATGAGGAGATATTCTGAACTTCAGACCCAGGAGTTCCTCATGAATGGAGCCCTCTCCGGCCACCAGCTCGCAGGGCAAGTCCTCTGGGTTAGGAGAAGTCCTGGGAAGCCGAAAACACAAATTTAGTGTAGCATTAAGAGATTTTTTCTTACTCTGTTCTGCAGTTTGTTCTGTGCATTTTCTCATATAGACAACTTTGAGTGTGACTTTCAGAACATCATGTTTTTGTTTTCTTTTTCTTTACCTTTGACCCTCTCTAACAAAATAAAGAGAGGTCACTCCGCTGTCCTTTCCCTCTCCTTCTGTAAAGTATTTCGTCATGGAGCTCTTTAATGCACTGACTTCCTCTTCTTCAAGTTTCTAAGCAGGCAAACAAGCAAAAACAGATCAAAAAGCACAAATGGAACAATGTGTGGATTCTATCCTTAAACAAGCTCGGCATACACAGAAAGAACATTTCCTGACCTGAGGGTTGAAGAACACTACAGCCATGGCTTGTTTGGTCCTTGTAGTCCGTACAGTCAGCTGCTTCCAGTGTCCTTCATATGTTTCAGGGCTGTACACAGAGTACGATGTCGTCCTGTATGCAAAATTAAATGCAATAGAGGTGAGACAGTGACACAGGAGAAAAAACTAAATCTGTGTTCCCTCAGAGAAATCCTGGATGTGAGAGCAGTTCCGTTTTCCATGTCCGTATCTTGCTGTGGACTACAACAGAATCGTACCTGATGAACTTCTGAAACTCGCTGACCACTCTCTTGGCCTCGGCCGAGACATGGCACGTGTCAGCTGGCCCGACCACAGCGCAGGAGCCTCCTTTATATTTTCCCAGGCGGAAGCCGATGGTCTTATCCTCACCGTCTGCGCCCACTGAAATGAGGAACTCGCACTTGTTTCTGTACTCCGTCTGCCATGATACAGGTGGAGAAATATGATGCGGGTCAGGAGGGTGTTGGACACGAGAGAGCATACATACTAACATACTTTACTCAGATCTCAGGTGTTGTAATGTTTTCTGTGACTTATGTCTCAGTGAAATGTGAAATGTTTGTAAATATACCTGTGTAGGAGATGGTCGGATAGCTTCCAGAGGACAACACATTTTGTTGTATTTCCCCTTCTGTGCAAACAGCCATGGTAACATGGCCTTGTTGGTGCTGCCAATCTCTCTGAAAAAGAGTATAAACAGTATTAAATATTTTCCATTATAAGACATTCATAAAGACTCAGACCTTTTTCCACCACAATGTTTTGTGTAGATATATCCATGCATGCGTCAGACTCTGCATAAATGACACCACTCACTTAGCCAATCTCTGCAGAACCCCCACCACCTCCTGCTCCTTCCTCCTTAGCTGCTCCTCATAAGGCACATTCCACAGAGGAGTCACCACGTTGGCTATCTGGACACTGAGGGGCTCCTCTTCCTCGTCCCCCTCTGTTCGCTTGGATGGGGGCTGCCCCTCTCCCTCCTCCTGCTTCCTCTTCCTCAGGATGGGGTCTGCTTTTGGTTTGGCCAGCCTGACACTTAGCACCTGGCCCTTCCACTGCATGCCGTGAACCATCTTCATGGCCTTATCACGCTCTTCCTCGTTCTTGAAGGTGACGAAAGCAAACGTCTGCTTGCCGAACAGCTTGATTTTGTGCGGGTTGAGGTTGTGTTTGGCCAGGAACTTCTTCAGGTCGTTAAAGCCGACAAACTTTGGCAGATTGCGGATCTCCACTTTGTAGATCTCGGATGTGAAGAGGTCTTCTTTGATGTATCGGTACATGCTGGGGTCAGAGGCTGCCTCGTTCTCCCCATCAGCTTTGACGTTATCCTGACCCTTGCTGGAGTCCTGGGGGACATCATCATGGTTCTCCTCCTTCGAAGGAGGAGGATCAGCCACTGGACTGCCACTAACATCTGCCATCTTTCTGTAGATGGTCAAATAAACAATCCAATTAGCAGACTAGTGCTGATGTTACATTTTATACAAAAAAAAAAAAAAAAAAACATATGTGACAGTTCTTTTTTACACAAAGGGTGCTAAAATATCGAGTTTGATATAAGACTCTTTTAATAATTGTTACAACTTAGAAGTTGGACGTTTTAACTATGAAACTGTGACACACAAATGCATGAACTGCTTTAGAGGACTTGAGTTTTAGCAGCATGTCACGCTAACAGACTCAGATCACTTGTTCTGCATACAGATGTATCTAATGTTAGCCAGAGGCTGAGGTGGCAATTAAACTCACTGTCTATTTTAACATCTGACAGATGACGTTAGCTTCCCAACTTGTTAAATATTTGCCGTAGCCACATTCAGTAGCAGTCCAGATGCTGTTTTTCGAGTGCCTTACCTTCTTCCTCTCACTTCTTATTCCACTTCTCATCAAAACGTTCAGGGCGCTGCCATGTTGATGTAACCACGTGCAGCGGTGAACTCTGAACTTTTTTAAAGTGACAGTCATTCTTTTTCGGGGCTCGAGCGTCGTCTAATGACGTACCGTTCATTTCCTCGTGTATTGAGCGAGAGAAGACCCTCTGGCGCACGTGCACGTGTACAATATGAAAAAATCATTTAAAATTAAAACAGTAGGGTAAACACAGGTGTTAGCAATGTTACTGTGAATCAACATGCAGCACAGCAACACCCTGACTCTGTTTGACCCAAATGGAACGGAACCTTAATAACACCTGTCTTTACCTACTTTACATGTCAAAATGGCTACTGTGAGAAAGGTCTACTGTAAACTGGATTACTAACCAGGTTAGCAGCGACCCCAAGACCCACCAGTCTCCAGACCAACATGGCAAACCCTGCATTATTACCTGATCTTAGGATCCCATTTTTAGCATTCTGCACAGATTTGTGCTAATACATACATGATAACAACATGAAACACACACACACATGTATATATATGTGTGTGTGTGTGTGTATATATGCTGACCCAGTTTGTCTAATTGTTTTTTCATTTCATTTAAATATATATAATTAAATTAAAACTATATGTGTGTGTGTGTGTGTGTGTGTGTGTGTGTGTATACAGAAGATACGTGTACATGTTTTATTAGTAATTACTCGATAGATACTATGTGATAGAAACAGCGTTGATTGATACAGGAAGTCCCAGGGACGAGAGAGGCGGTGCGCGCTCTGTCACGATGTGGGCGCGGGCATACGTAGGAAATTCGGCGCGCGAAAGCTGTAGCAGGAAGTGAGTGTAGCTGAAGGGAAACGGCGGCCAGTCTGGGATTTGAATCTATCAAATTACTTCCATAATCTACAAACATCTACATTATTATGGCAGACCCAAAGGTGAGGTCACACATTTTATGTCATTTAATGCATAATGTTCGATTTAAAATCGGAATTTTGTGACATACGTGGTATTTTACATGTCAAAATTCATCCAAGTTTGTAAAGGAAGCTGCGAGCCAGAAATGCCGACAATGATGTTGTCTTTCGTGATGCTAGAAAAGCGAATTGGTATGTTTTCAAGGCTAGAATGAAAGCTTGAGAACTTTCTCACAGACAGCTGTGTCCAGTGTAAGATTTGAGACTATGGACGCATTTCTTCAGTTAACGTTGATGAGCTCTAAAGTACTCTGAAGTGTGTAGCCAGTCAGCATGTTAACATTAGCCACATACTCTGATCGTTAGCTGCTTGGGAGGACAGTGGGGACAGCATTCCAAACGACTGAACTAAACTATCACAGTTGCCAGTCATTTGAGCAGGATTTTTTCACAGTGTAGAGTGTAACCAGCTGGCCAAAGACAATGGGGGTTAGCTGTTTTCCTTGTCTTTGTCTGCCAGGCACTACAGTTGCTAACATTAGCTTCAGTAGCAGCGCGCTGGAGCCAGTGACTGCGTATTATCAAACAGTTAACTGTAACACTGTACAATTGTGTGAACTGTCAGCTAGCCCAAATATCGTCAAACATAAATTCTTGTTAAATTAAACACGGCGTTAGGTGGTGACACACGTTGAGGTGCGAAAATCCGAACGATTACGTTAGCAACCGACTAGCCCGCTAGTGAAAGGCCTCGTTAACTAGCAACTTCACATTGAGTTGCCAGGGAACAACAAAGTTGAACAACTATTGAACATTAATTAAGTAAATGCAACTCACACAAAATCAGAATTTGAATATATCCACCCAATCATTCAAGCTGGTTCCTATAAAATAATTATACTGTTTTAGCTCGTGGCACCTTTAACGCCACTAGCACCGACGTTATGTAGCTTACCTCTTTTAGCTAAGGCACAAAGACTTAGGTTACACTGGGATGAAGCTAACTCGCACTGCCGCTATTAGCTGGTAGGCTAGAAGTAGGTTTGCCACCCTGAGGAGAGAACATCTCCCGCGTATGCTCGGTTTCATATCTGACTATTGAAACCGCACCAAGCAAAGGTATTCACATGGAGCTCATAGGCCACACACTTGTTTGTATAAAGACTATGTCTATTAGTAATGTACATTTAATCTTATACCCATCAATGTGAGAATATGCAGTCGCAAATAGAATTAAAGACGCTTGGCTCAGCAACAACGCTTTACTAAAGGCTTTGCCAGTTCCCCCTACAAAAGCTATACTTAACCATTGAGCCCTTAAATCCCTCCATTGAAACACTCATGGCCTGTTGGTCGGTTGTCAGAAGTCACTTTGTTCCATCGAGTTTGAAAGAATCACACTACCGCATGCCTGTTTACTTTAACTAACTCTGAATGTCTGACACGGTGACATGTAGATTTTTATTTTTTTTATTTTTTTTTTTTTTGCTTTGAGTTAACTCATCCACTGCTTTCCTTTTAGGAACAGGAAGACCATGACACCACAGCAGAGGACTCTAATCATGACCCCCACTTTGAGCCCATCGTGTCTCTCCCTGAGCAGGATGTGAAAACATTAGAAGAGGATGAGGAGGAGCTCTTTAAAATGTAGGTTATCTTGATCACTTACATATCATACATAAGTTTTGTGATCTAATGTATGTTTTGCTGGCCCACAAGGACCTGTTTGGTAAGCCAGTACATTGGTGTTTTACTAGGAGTGGCATCCCTTTAATAAAGTATACCACTGTTTTCCCAGGCGGGCTAAACTATATCGTTTTGCCTCTGAGAACGACCCACCAGAGTGGAAGGAGAGAGGAACCGGTGATGTCAAGCTGCTGAAACACAAAGATAAGGGCACGATCCGCCTTCTGATGAGGAGAGACCGAACCTTGAAGATTTGTGCCAATCACCACAGTGAGTCAAGTTGAGAATTGTAATCCAGTTACAATGATGTCAATTAAAATTACTAAGGGGAAAAATGTGTATGTACATTTGGCTTCATTTCATAACAAAGCTCTGTATGTTTTCTGATGTACAGATAAATACTACAGTTACTCCAAAACACATTTTCCCCCATATATTTAAATGGTTTATTGTAGCTGGTAACTGAGAGAGAAACCTTGCTGTCACGCTGACATCTGCAGGTTGTTTGTGCATTATGTATTATTCTTCATTATTCATTGTCATCTCACACTTACAGTGGTTATAGCTGGCTGAATGTATTATACATTAATAAGCAGCAGATTTCAATAGCTAACTGCTTTATCCTCAACAATATTTGTATTTCCCAAAATTAATATAACTATACTTGAGTGGAGGACAAGAAAAATGTAAGGAGACTTTAAACAGTTAGTAAATATGAACTACTTTGTCCAGCTAACGTGTATATGAAAACAGGCCATGACACACACACACACACACACACACACAGGGTATATGCATTTATCTGTTCCTTCATGTATTAACCTTGCTCACCCTCTTGTGAACTACAGTCACACCGATGATGGAGCTGAAGCCCAACGCTGGCAGCGACAGGGCATGGGTGTGGAACACACTAGCAGATTATGCTGACGAATGCCCCAAACCTGAACTCTTGGCAATACGCTTTTTAAATGCAGAAAGTAAGTATTTACAACCAGTGTTTAATTTGGATTATATAGTGATCTCTTTCTATCTTCTTTCTGTTTTTTTTTTTCTCCATTTGTCAGTGCTGCCTCTTTGGCCATCATACATGTGATGATGGTGATGTGAATATGTGCTGATTTTCTGTTCTGTTTACAGATGCTCAGAAGTTCAAGGTGAAGTTTGATGAGTCCAAGGAGGCGGTCAGAAAAAATCTAGAGGGAACAGGTACATATTATTTTCAGAACTTCCAACTACTTCATTTCAAACTGGGTAGACTGGTAACGTTACATCTGACATGTCGAGTGTGATGAGTATGCAGACTCACTCTGTTCTTTGCTGCTCACTCCAGCCTGGAACTTTTTCTGTCTGCTACATGAGCATGCAGAATGTAACACTTGACTGGCTTTCCTAAAAGGCTGGTGTCACTATGTTCTGCTACATTGCAAAAGGTCACATGGTCCGAATGCAATCATAAAGGAAACGTATGAAGAGAAGGATATTCGAAAAACAGTGAGCTGAGATGCAAAGTGAAAACGTCAAATGTAAGGAAACGTTCATAGATGTTTAGTTAACCGCACATTTTACTGTTTGTCGCAGGCAACACTGATAGCGCAAACAAAGTGGCAGAGAAGCTGGAGGAACTCTCTGTAAAAGACAAGGCTTCAGAAGGAAAGGAGGAAGAGGACAAAAAGGAGACTGAGAAGAAAGAGGATGAGAAAAAGGAGGTGAAGGCCGAGGAGAAGAATTGAGAACCAAGAACTTGCTTTGCTGATCTTCAATTTATCAGTTTTTCCTCTTTTTCTACAATAGACTCTAAATGAACTGAATTTGGACACTTGCATATTATTAGTTGTTTTTTTTTTTTTTATCTGTTTTGCCTCAAGATCACAAGTCCTTGATGCCACTGGGGGGGATACAACATAGTGAATTTATGAAAAAAAAGAAGCCCTTCCTTCCCACCCCTTTCCCTCTGCACCATGGAATGCCACACTTTCCACCCTTGTCATCAACAATGTTACTTTTGACAAACTGTGAAAAGAGGCTTGTGATGGTGATAATTCCCACATTGGGGTATTTTTTTTGTTTTTCTTATTTTGTTGCAGAGTTTGTAGGGAGAGAGGATAATGTAGCCTGCTTGTTAGCAGCACAGGGTCAGGGACCAGGCATTATGGAGGTGCATTATACATGTAAAATCCCATGATGCATCTCAGTGGGCCTTCTTACCCTATCCACTGTCCATGCTTCCACAGTTATAAACAGCAAGTAAGGTGAAGACTTCTCAGTGGATGCCTTGTAGAAATAGTTCTTTCTTGGTTCCCTCCTCTGATAGTTCTGTTAGGAACTGACTAGAAGAGGAATCCACTCCAGACAGTTGAGGGGCATCAGATGCATGCTGCAGATCGCAGTGTCCACTGATGGCTGACTGATAGGAGATCAGATGCACTTAGCTAAGCATTTCATTTTTTTCTCCTTTTGTTTAAAAATTTCTGAAAACCATTAAGTCAACGGTTCATCAGAGTTAGCCGCAGCAACGCTCTGACACGAGTTCTTCACCAGGAAATCAAGTTTGTACTCTTTAGATCATAACATTCCCAGACTTTAAGCATGTAGAGTATATGTAACAGTGTGCCCTATCTGTGTGCTCACCACCCTCTCCTTTTCTTTCCACTAATTGAGTTCTTAACCTTGCCTCTAAAGCGCATCTAAGTGCCAGTGCATCTGTAAATACATGTAAATGGATGAAATGTTACTTTTCATTTGCACTCGAATGATTTGAAATGTTTCCTCCACCTTCGAATAAAAGCTGTCAAAGACCAAATGTTTGCATTCATATAAAAATTATTTATTTCCTGGGATAGCTAATGATACTGCTATCTATATCTATAGATATAGATATATAAATATATTAAAATAAGGTGCTGAGTTGAAACAAGACCATGTGACTGTTTTTATGCAGACTACCAATCCTGCAGAAGTTAGGTTTAGACAACAGCTGTTGCCTGAAGGAAAATAAATGGACAGAAAACATTTTTATCTTTCTAAAACTGAAACAAAGTTGTCATTTGATATCAATATGGTGTCCCACATTGCACCTTGCTAACATGAATCAGTCTCAAGTCACTCAAACAATTGGAAACTTTATTTACTCTGCTCAGGTCATTGGGAAACATTTCCTCTTCACAAAAATAGGAACGCATGTACATTTACAGTATATTCTATAGTTTAATACATACTGAACTTTCTATTTGAGTTTCAGAAAACATCAGCTCGTGGCCGATAGAACAGATTCATTGTTGACTGTCAGGAATGGTCCCTGACCTGCAGTGATGTCCATCCCAAAAGAACACATTGGACTAATGGCAGTCATCTTAAAGAGGAATGACATCGATAGTGTGTTGATATGTGGTCAAACGGGGGGTCTGAAAGTTATGATAGACTGAGGCGTTTTCAGGCAGCTGAGCAGCTAACGATCGTTTCAGCTTATTTCAAAAATGTTCCAGTTAGCTGTTCCACTGGCACGCTTACCATCAGATTTGCCAAATGAGTAGCCCTGTATCCCACAGCCTTACAACAGAGACAGCTTTTGAAACAATTCAGAAATGCACAACTTGATTTGAATATCCTGTGTTTTGTCACATTACTGTTTATGCTAAGGCAGCTGGGTGAGACCTTTACAGAGAGACCATACTAGCCTGAAGGTTGTAACTACAGCGACTTTCAGTAACATCCAACCTTGTCAGAAAGCAAGACTACCCCTGTTATAAGCATTTACATTGATCTCTGCAGAAAGGAATCTATGAATGCATCAGAAATGGGAAGAAAAGATATATTACGTTGTACATTGGCCTTTATATCGCGACATTCTGTTTACCCAGTCTAAGCTCAAGTGTTGCTCCTGCCATTTGCAGCTCAATACAAAACACTAATGATATTTCACTGTCTCTTAGTGCACAGTAGTGTTTCATCTAGCCACATTACATGGTGTATGAAAGAGTTTTTCCTCTTAAAAAGGCAACAATGGTTTATTCTTAATGTGGATGTAGCTGAACCAAATTCACATCCATGTAAATTCTGCCATGTTTCTCTGTGTTCAGGATATTATCATTTCATTTTTATGGTCAAGATGATAAATGTCACCAGACTTTTTTTTTCAATTAACAGCAAAAAAAAAAGTTCCAGTTTAACTCTGAGTGGTATGAAATACTAGAGCTGTACCAGACAGCCGCTGCAAATCGACTGATTTGACATTTTCACTCTTGATGTCACCATGACATTGTCACCTGTTTACTGTCTTTGAGAAATGAAGGGGTGTGTAGCCACATTTGGCACTGAAATCTAAAGACAGCTTCTATTGAAAGCCCAATCCTTGACTCGCATGCAGCACATACTGATTGTTCAGTGTACATCATGTGGCTGTTCGCTAGTCAATGATTATGACTTTAATATTTCACTTCCTCACATCACACATCTTGTAATTACATTTCATCATACTTTTTTTTTTTTTACACTGCAAGGTAGAACAAGCTATATTTACTTTATGGATTTAAGCCATTATCACAATCTCATTTAGTTACTGAATTTATAATTTATCAACACAAAACTCCACTCAAAATAAAACATCCATTCCAGGCTTAATTATCTGTATAAAAAAAGATGTATCAAACATAGTTTTTGTAAGGTTGGTTATATAAAAAAGGAAACAAACAGATTAAAAAACTATAAAATAATGAATGGGTGACCAGTTATCTTCATTTTACTACATGGGACAATGGCTTGTTTCACCACACCTTTCATTCCTATGATTAGAACACAATCACAACCTTGCGTACTGAACAAATGTTTTTTTGAGACAAAACATTAACAGAAAAGTTGTTTTGGTTGTGCAAGGCTGGGCTCATTCTGAACGGTGAGACCCGTTGGGGTGAAGGAATTCTGAATGTTTCAGAACGCCAATATATATCTGCCCAGCACACGTCATGTTGAAATCACTAAACCGAACTTCATTCAAACAGACAGACGCCTATGATGATGTACTGCACCTTCATGAAAGGAATAAAGCGGGCTAAGCTATACTCGAGCAAGCCCCCATATATCTGCATTTGACTGAGACAAAGAAGGAGACATTCATAATGTATGAACTAATATCAACTAGCATCTCTGCTGGTTGCATTCATTCCTGAGAAATTTAGTTTTGACAAAGAAGAAATTTAAGTTAATTTTACTTTTAATTCAAAGTACGCCTTTCTCAGTGAATTTGGAATACAACCACCAGATATGATACAATGAGTTTTGCCTCTCAATATCCCCTTTCCCAGTCTTTCATCACACTTATCTTGTGTTGCCTGCAGCTGCAGTTGGTGCTGATCTAACCGATCTGTCCTCTATCACTTCTCAAATCTGTGGAACTCCACCAAATACACCGGAGATTACATGAACACTACAAGTTAAAGTGAAGCACCAGTCAGTTGACTCGGATAGGACATTAGTCTTCCTACAAAGGTCCAATGGTGAGGATGTCACGCTTGTGTTCAGCTTTTGTTCAGCCTTCGGCGCTTGCTGCAGCAGTTTGTGTGTGACAGTTGAGACAACATACGCTTCATAACCACAGCTGAAAGACAGAAACGGTAAAAGCATTGCAATCTGTTGGACAGTCTTCTTACGACCAAGATAACGAGCCACAAAATGTTAATGACAAGACAATCCTCACACGTAAAAGCCTGCAGCGGTATCAGCTGACAACCAACCCTCTGGTACAAACACACATTGGCATTTGGCTAGACAGACCCACACAAGAGCAGACAATCCTTTAACTGGATAATCACTCCAAAACAGGGAGTGCTATTTCTTTGTAGCTGGGTGGCCGTTGTTGTTGTTGGAGGTGGATGTGGTGTCCCTGCTCACACTGATATCTCATATGTAGTGCCTCCTACACCTGTCACCTTTTTGACATTATTGTGGCGACTGGGGCTGAGGTTGGCACCCTGGGCACTGGGGTGGCAGTCCATCTGCCCATTAACTTTCATGGCCTCTCTGAGTGGAAAGAGAAGAACAAAGAAAATTACTCAACAAAAAAAGAGCCAAAGAGATTCAACACAAACGAAACAGTCAGGGTTGCGGCACCATGCAGATTAGTTGTATGGATCATGAAAGTTTTAAATGAGAATAGTAATATGGATGATTGTTTGAAAGTGTACTTGTTAGTGAGGCAAAAGTCTTGGAATTATAAGACAAGTGGGTGAAAAGCATGCAAAAGAAAAAGTGATGTGGAGTCACACAACTTTATTCATCTGACATTCGTGAAATAATACAAAAATGGATTTTTTTTTTTTTTTACTAGAAAGGCAAACATATAAATCAGAACAAAACATGTAAGTATTCACACCAGACAGTACTTAATATGAGTAAATGGACATAACAGTTAGACAAATATCATACACCATACACAAATGCTAGACATTCTCTCAGTTAGGACTAATACACTAGTGCCAATGAATTGCTGCCTGTGCCCAGCAGGAAGAGTCCCCATTGGCTCAGTGCAATGCATGCAGTCCCACAGGGGCAACTTTAGGGTTCATACCTTGGGCCCCCCAGACGAGGTGAGTCTGTCCTCTCATGGGCACTGATGTAGGAGAGTTTCTGGTGGGAGTAGGAGGGGGATCGGGGCATGGCAGGGGAGTGTGGTTGGTGGGCTGGGGAACGATAGGGGCCCTCTGGGGCAGTGGCCCTGCTGTGGCTGCTGTTGGTACTGCTATGATCTGTGTGCAGGGAGGTGGATGAAGTCCTAGGGGCACGCCCCAGCGTGGCGCCAGCATGGCGCAAAACAGGGGTTCGTTGCCCATAGCTCACTATCCCAACCCCCATCAGGTTGTCCCTGGAGCCTCCATAGGCTGGGGGTGTTGGGCCTCTGGAGCCTGGTCCACGAGGGCCATCTGGGTAGCAAGCATTGGGGGGTAGGCCATAGCCCCCATCAAACACACCAGAGTCCTGGGCATAGATATGGGTTTGGGAGCGCCCATGCAGCATCTGCCGCTTCTCCCTCTCCTCTATCTCCTTTCGCTCCTGGATGGAGGCCATGATGGTCTGGGAGAGGTTGTCATAGCGCACTGGGGATGGGTCCCTGTCCCTTGGGTGAGGGGATTGCCTTCCCAACCCCCTGGGTGGCATCACTGGACTGTAGGTGGCAGTGACCTGGTGCCTCTGCATTTCAGGTTCCCGGATGTGGCACATTTTGGTCGGTAGGTAGGGTGAGTGGAACCCCATGGAGGGCATACCGCGATGGGCCATGCACTCATTGGCAGTAGCTGGAGAGATGCTTGGGTTGAGCAGGCTGTCATAAGACAGGCTGCCATTACGGTTGGAAAGCGTGTTGGGTGAGAAGACACTCTTGTACGGGGTGGAGGTGACTGTCTGTGGCTGCAGAGCTGGTAGCTGGCCCTTCTCCAACCGGCGATGACCCTGCTTCAGGCTGAGAGAGCGCGAGTTGACAGGGTCAGAATCCAGCTGGAGGGGAGAGGACTGGAAGGTGCGGTGAAGGGGAGCATTGGTGTACTCTGGCAGGTCCAGGTTTGGCTCAGATCGGTAGTCATGACCACGGACACCCTCTTCCATGATAGCTGAAGTCTTCCGGTCATCTTGTATGATAATCTGAGGAGCCAACATCAGAATGACACGTCAGATTTTAGTGGGAATGTGAATGACATCATTGTCATTCACATCTGCTATTGAAGCTTTTGTAATGAACCCCTAGCTATTAGAATGGGGCTACTAATCATAGCATAATAACAATGATACTACTATTAAGAATGTACCTCATACATAGGTACTAAACTGATCATGTCTTACCTTCTCTCCGGCAGTGTGGTAGTGGACTTTAGGCATGGTGCCAAAGGATGGCCTGAATTTGTACATGGCTGGAGTGGAAGGGTGGGTCTTGCCAGAAAGAGAACTCTCTAAACACATAGAAAGAAAACCAGAGTCAATAATGTCGAGATACTGAAAATTACACTATACTCTCTATACAGCTCTGATTGAAATTCATGTCTGGGGGAAAAGACAAGACACATAGCAGAATTCTATTATAAGAGTAAAGAGGCTGTAGGGACTGACTTCTTGAAACCCAACCAAATCACTATTCCTACACAATGAAAATTAATTGGAGTGGGTGGGTAAGAGTCCATTCTGTAACTGATATGTAACACATTTGAGTTTTGCAACAGCCAACTGTCCATCCTTGATGGACTACCATATTCTTGAGCAAAGGTTGGAAGCCCAAGGTCCATTCTAGCAAGTAGCTGCCCCGTGCTCTAGTGCATGAGTGTCTGAATGGTATGCAAAGAAGTCTTACTTCCATAGATTATGAATACCCAAAGCTGCTTTAGAAAAAGGAAGCAATCAATTTCTACCAACTGCAGTACTTCAAGGTACCACCAGACAGTGGTAGTGCTCCATGGAAGAGGAGAAAGTGTTCACTCCCTGACATAATGCACCATGACACTGGAAATCCACTGGAGGGAACCCACTGTTATAGGTTCAAAATTATAGATTTTTAACACTTCAAACTATTGATTGCAATAACATAATAAACACATCACCACTGGCTAACACCATTTGCTGTAAAACCACTAAAATATGTGGTTTTACTGTTGCAGTTCCTGATTTACACAGATGGCTTCAGTCATTCATTCCCAATTCTAGACCATCTTCCTTGCCCATCCCTCAATTTGGCAGAGCTCTACGTCAACACGTCACTAAAAAAAAAGGTGGTGATTCATGTTGCAGTGATTCACTCTAAAATCTCTCCATTGTACCACAAGTCTGGTGCTGATTCAGGGAAGAGGGGCTGCCTTCTCACTACAAATCACGCCTATTCACCAACCCAGAATATAAATGGACATTGACCTGCCACTGGGGCCGACATTTATCACGCTAAACTAGCACCAAGTCACACACTGGGACACAGGTGATATACAGAGGAAGTTTGGGGAATTGCTTTTAGGTGCAGCCCCGAAAGAAAAGAGAAATGGGATTGATGATGACTGACAGGAGAGTTGCTGGCAAACATGGGAAGGCTGTGTTTCTTACCTTCACTGGAAGTCAGCTGGCTTTTCAGCTGGTTGTACCTGTCAGCTTTGGGTGGCAGCGGTGGCTGGGTTTCTTTGTTGTCCAGGCCATCCAGGCTGCTTTTGGACTACAGGGGGCGAGATCAGGGTATTAAAAGTGTCCAGAACAGGTGGGGTAACAGCAGATGAAATAGAGAGGAGCATGTGTTAGTGTAGATGCACCAACACAACTCTTGCAGATGGTTGTATAGTAGCAAAGCTGCACTAGGCAGCTGCTCTACTTGAGTTTAAATTTATTCTTTTAGAGCGTAATGGCATGAAAATGATGAAAGGAACTGATCTCAGAGTTGGATCAGACATTCCTTTCTCAATGGAGTAATTAATTTGATCTTTATAAAAGAGTACTCATCTGATTTAGCATTATACTTCTGTAAAACTCGGACTAATGATGAAGAGTAAAGAAAAATTCTTCATTGTCAAAACCTGGTTACCCACAATGCAACTTGACCGCATTAAGTCAGATACAATTCTCTATTTTCATCCTAAATTTCTTAATTACGCCCAGTTTGCAGAACCCCAAACATCCAAAAAGTTCTTGAATCTATGGGGTTACTCTTAAAGGGAAGAGGCTGCTTTGCCTTTAAGGATCATGAATTAGTTGTGTGTGAATTACAATTAGCAAATTGCAAATCTCGATTTTCACAGTACATGGCATAAATCAAAACCCCAATTGTGTAATAATGCTTTTGTGTAAATGTTTTAGCAATGGGAAAATCTGTGATGCATCCAACTTTAATGATCTACTGTGTCCTTTTATATGTATATGTAGCCTTGAACAGAACTGAAGATACACCATGTCACACATTTGTGACATGAGACTATGGGAATCAAGAGAAAATGGTGAAACCGCCACAGAATAGAGGCTACATGTAGGTCAGTTGGATAATGGATTAACAGGGAAGTAACAGGGAAAAGCTCCATAGTAATGGTAAACAACTCACCTTGGAGCTGATGATGGTGCTGTGGATGCCGTTGTCACTGACCTTGATGGTGATCTGCCTGTCTGACAGGTCAGGTCTTATGAATGGGGGTTGAATTTTGACATGGGGCTTTTTCCTGGGGTCCGACATGTACCTGCAGAAAAAACACATTAGTAATGTTTAACAATATAGTGTTGACTGCCTCACAGGAAGAACACGATGTCAAGTTTGCAACTCATTAACAAAGGTGAACCAGAAAGCTGAACCTGAAGAGAATGCAATATTACACTACTTCACATGTATATACCACTCATGCACTAGCTTTCGGTAGAGAAACATTTGCTGCAAACTGAATTCATTTACTGTTAGAAAGGTCTTCTTATTCTAGTTTGTTTACAATTTAATCCTACACGAGAAATACTCTTGAACTTCTGCCAAAGTGTTCTGTTTAATACTCCATACTATATGGAAGAAATCTTCAGAGTAAATAAACTTTAGAAATGAATGAACAACAAAACAAAAATCAATTTTTGCACTCTGTTATATGTATTTTCATTACACGCACATGCGCGCACACACACACACACACACACACACACACACACACACACACACACAGGACCTATAGACATATAGTTAGTTGAGAGCTACTACAGGGCTGCCACATATTCAGTGCTCCAAGCAGTTAGGGGTTCGGTGCCATGCTCAAGGGCACCTTTGCAGTGCCCAGATACTAGTCTACATTGTATAACACTGTCCCGGCTGAACTTGAAACGTCCACCCTCGGGTTCCCAAGCTAAGTGCTCACAGACTTCTACTGCCACTACCAGATTTAAACAAAAACTGTTCATATGTCTAATGGTATTTCAGCACTCCTCTCTGACACACCTTCTCCTCCACTATCGACTCATGTTAGCCTTCCAGAGATATACAGTGCAGAGTACAAAGATGAAATTATCTAAGAACTTTGCATAATCCCATTAAACTAGTTACACATTTTAAAGCAGACATTTCTAACACAACTTGCTGACAGCAAAGCAGCCTTTAAGAGAGGTCCCACAGGTTTTTTCATAATTAAAATAGCTGTCACCGTCATTTCTTTTAATGTTTAATGACGAGTGTGGAAACTTGAGTGGGATACTTTCAATCATCCCCTGCACTGAAATCGTATGTTATTAAATGAATGTTACAGATTTGCTATCATTTGTTAACATACTGTTCTAACAGTTCATTCAGGTCCAACATACTTTGATGATTTGGTAAATCAAAATCCTTCCGTCAGGGATTATGCAACAACTTAACGGCAGATGCTTGTTACACAGCGTTTCACCCCCGCCTGCTGTTGTCTCTCTGTAGTCACACTGTTGATTTTTATGGAATGGGACTTGTCCCTATTGGTTGTAAAACTGGCACTCTGGGTCTTAGCGATGAGTGTGTGTGTGTGAGTAAAAAGCGTGATGACTAGCTCTGCGCTCTGTTTCCCATTAACTGTTGATTCAATTCTCTCAGCCATCTGTCTTCCCCCAGGGTTGCTGGCTGCTGTCAGGCAAAACTGGATACACACCTCCATAACCACCCCAGAGCACGTGCATACAGTCATAGGCACACACATAATCCTGCCGCCTGTGGTATTACTGAACTTAGATGGTGCTGCGCTGGTGCTATGGCATGGATATCATGGGCTATGATGGGCCACAACCGTAATACACACACATCTGCATAAACATATACAAATGTATTCTCTCAAGTGCATGAATACTGCACCACTGATCGGAAATGTAGACTGACCCTGAAAAGCATCTAATGTACATGCACACATGCACAGCAGCTTAAATCTTACCTAGGTGCCAGGGGACTACATAAGACATACTCCACGTTGCCACAGCAACCCTTAGTGAAGGGATTTACTCCTCCACGAAACTTGCCCGTCACCTGAGGAACACAACGCTTTGATTAGAGTCGGCAGCAACGGAAGCACAAGGCCACAGTGTACACACACATTCAAATACACACAGAGGTCCAGTGCTGAATACAAAGAGGGTGATTTATGTGGTTGAAGCATAATATTATTGGTACGTATGTGAGTATCCTGTATGTACTGTCGTGTTATTCTTTTTACTGTGTGTGTTTACTATCTTTATTAAGGTAAATGTATTTCTTTCAACATAGACTGAGTGGACTGTATTTTTCTACTCTATGTGCAGCTGGAGAAGCAGTAATTCACTGTGGTGACCAGAGGTTTGCTTGTGAAGATTTTCCAACTATTTCAAAGGTGCCCTAAAGCAAGCCCAGGTACCAACGGTCAGGCAGCTCCAGGTGTGAATGTTTGGATCTGTGTGAGCATGAAGCAGAGCAACACAGCTCTGTTGAATTTCACTGGGTACATAAGAGGCGAGTGATTGTTGCTGTGTATGTTCAGAACAAGCACGTCAGCAGCTCCTGCGCTGGTGTTTCCTCACCTGTTCGTTGGTTGTTCGACCTCGAGCTACAAGCACCATATGGAAACCTGTGAGTCCCATGACTGGAATAAAGAAAAGTCCCGCTATGCACATCACCACCAGACTGGACACAAAGGTCAAGTTCAACACAACAACAATGTGAAGTGACAAGAAAAAGACCAGATGCAACAGCCCAGGAAACTATTCTGAAGTATTAAACAACCAAACGTGTGTCCATTTCAATAAAAAAAAAAAAAGTAGGCTTTGAATGAGATTTCCAGCAGTGGAAGGATACGTGACAGTGGTGTGCAGAGCGCCCAGTCTCTCTCTGTGGTGGAGAACAAAGATGAGGCCAAAGGAGAAAACTCCCACCATGTGGATGCTCAATGACAACAGGAAGAGGAAGAAGTAGCGGTAGTTCCTCCGTCCAATGCAGTTGTTCACCCAGGGACAGTGATGGTCGAAATCCTGAGGAGGCGGAAATGGAGTTATACTTCTGAAATGCATGCATCATGCATCATCTCTTATCAGTGGAAAAGTGCTAGCTGAAATCTCCACTAATAAGGCAAACCAAATAAAGGAACTAAATGTTCTTGGTTGAATATACACTGTGCTGTGTACAAACATACTGCATTATATATAACGCCTGATGCTACTACAACCGTATCCGTATTGTTGATAATATTGATGCATTTGTATTCACACACACACACACACACACACACACACACACACACACACACACACACACATAAGCACACACCTCCACACAGTTGTCACAGACGCTGCAGTGCGAGCAGCGAGGCGGCCTGTAGAAGTGACAGGTGGCGCACCACTTCATCCGGACCTGAATGCCCTTGATCTCCACGTTCTTGTAGAGTGGCGCTCGGAAATCATCGTCCTTGTCCTCGTCCTCGTCCGCTGTGGGGAAACACATACACACATGCATGCACGTGCGCACACGCACACACAGGCACATTAACAGAGCACAGATGCATAAGGTGGAGTGTGAGAAAAACAGACACAAATACACAGGGGGAAAAAAAATGTGTTTTTGATTTATGATTCAATTTGACAGTGACAACAGCGGAGCACCTTATACCCTCACTGTTGCAGAGAGCGCAAACACTGAGGGGAATGAGCATTTTTATAGATGTGACCTTTTTATACTGCTTTTAACATTACAACTGATTAACAAGCACACACTGACTCATGTACATATAACAGATGCTGTTAAATGTCCACATCATCAGAAGAGAGCTTTTATATGAAATGGGATTTCAACCTCTAACCCCGGCATGGTCGGTTCCGTGCTCTACTTGACCTAAACATAAACCCATGAGCTCTAAACTACAGTGTGAGAGTACTGTGACATTTCGCACTGCCCTTGGTGCGACTCTGCAGTCAATCAAACTATTTAAGAGAAGCTTTGCACTGGATGCCAATTTCCTGCTACGGAGAGCTTTTTGCTTTGGAGCGCCACCGCAAAATAAAATGTCTTTCAGCAGATCAAAGGGCACATTCACACAAACTACACAGAGATCCAACCTGAGAAAATAATTTCACAGTTCAATAATAACTGCAGGGAGATCCAGGTAGCTGAACACACACAAAAGGAAAGCAAAATACTCACATCTGCAACTGCCTACACTCCTACACACGCTGTATATATCTTGGTAAATTCATTCCACTTTGTTCATTCTGTTAATACTGTTAAATATTGTAAATATCCTAGTTTATTCATTCACGTACATCTCGTCAGATGCTAAGCTGCATTTCAATGTTTCAGTACGTGTACTGCACAGCACTTCCAAAGACAAAGTTGAATCTAATCTAAAAGAGAGAAAACGAGAGAAACAAAAAGGTAGAGCACAGAAATCAACAGTTCCATAAGGAGAGATTGCTCTGTCATTATGGCTGCCAAGCCTCTTCAAATAGATTTTAAAAGGTAAACCGCCTGCCAAACCAACAGACACAAACAGCAGCTACTCCTGCATCTCCTCTGACAGCTTCAGTATTCAGTGGACAAAACAGAGGCCCATTTCATTACAATATATATTTACACTGCAAAAAGAACACGCAGTTTAATTTATTAGAATTAGATTTGCCTGAAACAGGTGAAATAAATGAAGTACTTTGACCTCTTTTCTTTAAAACTGTCGATTTGCATTAAGCATTAGGTGCTTGCGTTGTATTGTCTCTACATGTATGTACAGTGTGAATCTTTCACAAACACATTTCAGGCTTACTCCTCATTCATGTTAAATTGTGGTAATCTTCAAATAGAAGTTAAAACAACGACACCAGCCCTGATAAAATCATTTCTTGCGTGAAGGTTAGGTTGAATATTAATGACATTATAGATTGTCATGCTTGCTGCATCTCTATGCCACACTGAATTACAATTTTAGAACGAGCCTGCTGTAAATAAACTCGAGAAAACTTGAGTGCTCATTCAGAGACGCCTGAGATCCTGAATGTTAAAACACCCTTTAACCACCCAGGAAACCCGAAAATGTCACCTAGTGAGTCATGCAAATTGCAGTACATTTTGCTAAAAATCTGGAAATTGCTGGACAATTTCAGCTCCATCAGTACTCTCATCCGTCTATTACCTCATTTTGCAATAAAAGACTGTGCCATACATCAATGTCCTGAATAGGAAAATCTTTAGTACACATCAACCTTTCATTCTTACTTTTACAAGCTGGATGATGGAGATGATTTTCTAAGCAGATGTCAGTTAATGGCTATGTCAGTTCTTCATTTCTTTTATTCCAAACTTTACTGGTGGCTCCGCTGCCTGTGAGATAACATCACAAGCTTAGAAAACTCCCCATCCCTCAGTGGTCTATAAAACCCAGCAGGGCAGCAGCAGCAGAAGGCCACTGTCACCTCTGGGGAGGCAGATAACTTAATGATTATTACCCCTTTATGGGGAGAGAAAGCTCTTCCTAAAGACAGGTGCTTATCATTTACAAGCGCATTACAAACATCCCTGGGGAGGAGTTCAATCATCATTACTTAACCCAGATAGCGCTGAGGACATGAAGTCAATGCAGCTTGTTTGACACGCCGAGCAGCTGAGAAATACCCAATATTCCTCACAATATTAAGGCTTGTATAACTTCCACCAGCATGTGGAGCATGTGGACTTTAAAAGGCAGGAGTAGTGAACACTGGGTAGGGCGGTGCTCTGAAAAATGTGGAGCTATTAAAGGTGCACCCTCTGCATGAGGACTCAACAGGGAGAAAACATTACTCATATATGTACACCTACAGTATGACAGATACTAACATTTCTAGATGTCAGATAAATGTGGCAAGCTACCCTGGTTTTCCTGAATAAAGTAAGAAACACCAGAAAACTCATTTGCACACTCACAGACATGCATACAAACCTCTGGGGTAAACACCAGGGTCCATGAAGGTTGCCATGCTGAAGTTGGCCAAGACGAATAGGAAGACCAGGCCATTGTAAAGAGGCACAGCGGGTGAGATTACCTTTGTCAACCAGGGGCACCTAGAGACACAAACGAAGAGGCAGAGATTAGAACTCTTTTTGTCGATCACGTGGCACTTGGTCACCAACATTTAAACATTCTTGCATTGACATATGCTCTCTCATCCTTTTTCTCATGAGTGTTGGTTGTAAATTGGAGCAATGATCATAATTGGAAACATGATTAGAGAGAGCGAATTGGAGCAGGGTAAACGGTGGATGCCAGAACTTGAGCAGCCTTGAATCAATAATCCAACAGTAATGTAATTCTTTGCAAATTAGCAGGACGTCTCTAAGTTACTGTGAAATGAATTCACTGAAGAGTGGATCCTTAGCCTGAAAGGCATCTTTAGAATCATCTGTTTGAAAGATGATTGGTGTTTCATAAAATAAAACTAATAAATCTGACTCAACAGTGGTTATCACTGTCGCCTCAAAGCAAGAAGGTTCCTTGTTCTTTCTGTTTGCATGTTCTCCGTGTATCTGCGTTGGTTCTCTCCAGCTACTCTTGCTTCCTCCCACAGTCCAGAGACATGCAGTTAATAGGTTAATTGGTGACTCTAAATTGCCCGTAGGTGTTAATGTGAGTGTGAATTATTGTCTTTATGTGTCAACCCTGTGATGAATGGGGGACTTGTCAAGGGTGTACCCTGCCCTTGGCCAATGCCAGCTAGGATACATCCAGCCCCCTACAACTCTGATAAGGATAAGTGGTTACAGAAAAGGGATGGTTGAAAATCTGCATGAAAGATAACTACTTCATATTAACTTCCTCTTTTTGTATGGAGAATTAAAACAATCCCTTTCACTCAAAACCCTCATGGTGGGGAAAGACGAAAAGTCAGTACGATTCATCAACTGGGAACCATAAACATCTGTGCAGTCCATCCTGCTCACCAAACCTGAATGAGTTTTTATTTCAGGTCTGATGAACTCTTTAAAGCCTTAGCTTGACCTCTCTGTATGGCCAGATGCATACATCTGATTTAATTCTTTGATGTGCCGGTAAATTAGGTGGTCACAGAGGTTATCACTGGGAAACCTCCACCACAACATTTTTGCGTCAGGACTGACCTTCTCCAATGGCTTAAAGTCATAACTCAGTCAGCGCTGTGAAATATTCAACCGTAGAGACACCTGAATCACACCCACAGCCCTGCTCAATCACCTGGACTCAAATGTCAAGATGCCGTGTGCCTCATAGGGTGCTATCACTCAAGCCAACAGTTAGTGTGCTCTGTCTACAGATAAAACACTGTCAGAATGAAGATGTGTTAACACCTAATGTTGGACATACTTGTAAATGGTGAATGGACTTGCATTTATTCACACACACACATTCATGCACTGAACATGTGGACTGGAGGGAGCCACAGGTCAAACAACAGATCTTCCAGCTCTACCTTTGAGCCACAGCTGCCCCTGCAGAGATCCTGCAGGTCAGAGACTCAGAGAGAATTTATGAGTGAATGAAATATCCTGCAAAAGAGTGAGGGAGGGGTATCAAAGAGAGAATGTCATTTACACTTCTGTTTCCAGCTCTCTTTCCTGACATAATGACTAACACACCCATGCCCACATGGGCACGTAACAGATACACACACTTACACATTCAAGCATGCCTCTCCAGCTTATTCTGACGTCAAAAAGTAAATTTCCTGATAGCTGTGCCCCGAGATCATCTTCAATCCATATCTCGTCTCCCGCTCTGCCAGTCCTCTTTTGCTTTGTTGAATTATTCAGAGCCGTGGCTGTAGAGAGCCACTAACGGAGAATAGAGACGTGCTAACAGGGAGGAGGTGGCCTCTCATAACCAGTCTGCACTGGTCCAGAGCTTTGTGATGGCTAGTGTGGGCTTGATTTATTTTTCACTGTAACATATCGGGGCGACGTTGAAGCTGATTAGAGTTGATTTCATTCATGTTACTTGAAAATGTAGCTCACTCTTTTACCATTACAAGCATATAATACACTAATTAAAGGCAGAGATACAATTTCTTATACTTCGATAATCACATGCCAAGTGTTTTTTGTGATCTCATTATACAGAATATATGGGCTCGCTAGCAGCTTGGCTCTAAGGTAGATCCATCACTTTGGTCCAAACTGAAGAACTATTGGATGGATTGCCATGGCATTTTGTTCAGACATTTATGGTGCCCAGTGGATGAATCCTAAGGACTTTGGTCCCCTGCCCTTTGCTCTAGCTAGTAGAAGTTTTCACTTATCCCGTGAAATATCAACCTATTTCAAAATCATTTTGAACCTGGACAGAAAGTCTACAACATTATTGTGAGTTTCCATCAGTGTGTTCATGTGTTTATGATTACAGTGTCACTTATTTTATAGTGTATACAGTATTTACTTTTGCAAGATAACCACCTCAGAGTACATTTCAGTGGCATTTGTGCAGGGGACTATATTGAGTGGTACCGGGGTGTGTCATCACAGCTTTGGAAGCAAGTAGACAAGGTCGAGAAGGACAGCGCTTAATAACTGATTTAAAGGAAAGCAACAGCATGCAGCTTCACCGTCTTACAAAATCCCAATTTACTGGCCTGTCACAGGTTCATGTATTTTTGCCCACACTGTGATCCAATCAAGCTCGAAAAAAGGAAAAAAAAAAAAAAACGAGCAGCTGACAGCAACCATTTTAGGAGCCTCGCAGCAGACAGTGTGGGAGGAAAATGTGACAGAGAAAAAACCTGATTAAGGCCACAGACATTGGTTAATTGTGTACGAGTAACAAATAACCACAGAGGGCTTATCAACTCTGTTTACAAGTCACTTTTACAGCTTGTGTAACCATGATACTTTAACTGGGAAAGAAAAGCCTCCAGCTTGTCAGAAAGTTTGAACTGAGTTTGTAAAGCTGAAGGAGGGTTTGCTGCCAAAAGTACAGTAATGTAATGAGTTTGGTTGTGGCCTTGCTTAAAGTCCTGAGGCAGGCTAAAGTGGAAGAAAGGCCAGGATTCTCTATTCTAATTAAAATGGCTGTAAACTGGAGCTGGAGAAGAAATGAAGCAGGCACCCTCCAGCCAATCAGCATTTAAAACACCAGCTCAAAAGCCCCTGGAACATTCCCAGCACACTGTCTCAGCAGAGGAGAGAGGATACCATTCGTGCTGAGGAATAAAAGAAATGAAAATCACATTTTATCACCTGGCTGCAATAAAGAAAAGCGCAAGGTAAAACAGAGGGATTAAAGAGGAATAATTCACAGCTTGCTCCTTAGGCTAAGCAGCGCAACGCAGTGTCTCCTCACTAACCTCAGATAATCATACAAGGCAGACTGCTACCAAAGGGTACATGATCCACGCAGCAGCTTTCACATTTCCTCATACATTTGTTAAAGTGGAAATGAGTTTGGACTCTCCGTCTCTCTGCAGAATTTTTCATTTAATTTAATTTAAATGCTACTAGAATAAAATGTACTTAATAAAAGCATTATCATCAAAGAATGACTGAAGAATTGAGAATCTAAACATGAATGATAACATAGTATGTGGTCAAATATATAATTTGAGTTGTGTTGTTTGATTAGAATTTTAAAAAGTACCTTTACCTGAAGCTGCTACTGAAACTGCACTGATCAGTGTTTTTCTATAACAACATATCAAATGCATAAAGTGAAAGTGTTGCTCATAGTGATGAATCCACAAAGGATCAGCGCCCACTGCAGTTTACTTCAGCTCTATAGAATATTTTATCATCTTTCAGCTCATTGTTTTGGCTTTATGGTGTGCAACTTTTAATTTTCTGGTTCCGTCTCATCGCCGTCATTGACCCTATTTTCCAGCTACAGCTGGGATCAGTTTCATGTAAGCTGCAGCTTTAACGCACTCTAAGTTTTAAAGTGGCATCAGTTTCCCTTTCCGTATCTTTTTACTCTCACGGGCCTCTTCCCATTTGTGAATAACCACGATGCTGCATCTTGATATCCACCCCTGAGACAAAATCATACATGCAAGCAGACACTTAGCTTCATCCAGCATCAGCTTAGCCTTCTCAGTCACTGCAGAAGAGTCTCTGGGTATTAAGATTAGAAAAAAAATAGTACAGCCTTCTGGAAATTGATAACTCCGCTGTCTTTCAAAATAAAAAAAATAAAAAAAAAGCCTGGACAAAATCCTGTCTTAAGAACTTGGCTGATTGTGAGCCAACCTGAAAAAACAGGCTTCAGTTCATTGATTAAACAAAATCTGGGTGGAACAGTGAAATGAAGCTTCTAATCCCCCCGCTGTGGAAAACCTATAGAGGGTGGAAACGCACTGTGGTCTTTGTAAAGTAATTAGGTGCTTGATGAAGAACTTAAAGTGTTTTTAAGGTGGTAGGATTGGTCTGTTGGCACAGCTGCAGCTTTAAGTAGGGCTGTAATAATCAATTACATCTACCATGCAAAGCCGTCTACATGCTCGCTACACACTACACACCCCAAAGCTATTTGGCTACTCAAATCTTCCTGTCCTTCATTTGCCTGCTTTTAGATCGCAGCAGAAAAAGCAGCCAGGCCTTTGAAGTTGCTCTTATCTGTTCTTTTAGTAGCTCTGGGAGGAGGGCGAGGGAATAGTGTGTGGAGGGCAGAGTCAGAACAACCATCAAAGAGAAAACTGAGTCGATCCTTTCAGCACTGCAGACAGGCTGCACTTTTCTTAGTCCAACATCAGAGTCAGACATTTTCACCAGATGCTAGTCTTTGTGAATGGAGCGAGATGAACTAATGTGTACAGTATGTGTCAGATTCATTCATCCGACTCAGGCCCGCTGCTCTGTGATTCAACATTTTTTCCATTTCCAAATCAGAAACGCAATATTGTGTATGAGCATTAAAGGGACACAGCAACTATTTAGGAGTTTTTTATGATATGATGCACCAGTTCTGCAGAAAATATTCAACTCTGCCTTTCTTCACAGTCAAATTTTCTAAGTTAAAGATGTTTTCTACAGGAATTATATATTAATTAATATCAGGATCAGAAATTAAGTTTTGTCACACTGACAGCCTTATGACACCTGTTACACAAGACGATGCTACAGTGCCACTGAGACCACTTAGAGTAATGTATTCAGCACACAGTGAGAACACCATCCTAATGATTAGTTCATTAATGCTGAACCCAGTGGGATGCACATGGGAAGCCTGTTCTCCCGCAGACCGACTGCTGAGACCCAGTGATCCGGAATCTGTTGCAAGATCGGTGTCATTTCAGCTTCAGGAAGTGAATTTTCATTGTGATTTTTAAAGAAAATAAAAAATGATATCCTTATCCTTCCGGATTCGCAGAGGACATCTTTTCACATCCGTCCCACCAGGCTCATGAGAAACAGTCCATCACATACTTTCTCCCCACTTTTTACCCTCGGAAGTGCTGCACACTGCTCGAGGTTATTTTCCAAACTCACACTTCACCAGTCTTCAGATTCTGTCAAGCTTATTTTCTTTACTCCGCGTAGGATTCATGAACAGCAGCATCACTCGCTGTTAACTCCCCTGGGACCTGCCAATCTCTGACGCAAACACATCCCTGAGACTCGGCATTCACACATATGGCATTTAGTATTCCACACAAACACACGCACAAAGCAGCAGGCCTGTTGTCAGGGCAGACAGCGCTGATGTTTGCTGGAGGGAGGAAGCAGAGCAGTTCCAGGCAGGTCAGACGTGAAGCAGAGCCGTACAGATTAACTAGGTATCATAAAATTCATTTTATCAACAAAATTCATGTATTAGATATTTTCTCTTTTTTAAAAACAACAAACTGAAACACAATTGTTAGTATGCTTTTGTCACTTGTCACTTCCACTCCTTATATCAAAGTATAAGATCAGGCATCTACATGAAATATTAATAAGCAAAATGTATTTTTGATTGGGGGGGGGACTTAAAGTTTATTATGCTTGAACAGACTTGCAAATTAATAGAAATTTTCGAAATTTTCGAATTTTCCCACTTTAGCTCCGTTCATTGATGAAGAGACAGCCTTGAGGAACGGATGACTTCAGAGCAGAGCTGGGGGACCCATGCAGCTGCAGGGTACACTGTATTCCATCTGCATTTCAGCTCAGAGCTCAGCTTCATTTGCATTTTCATAATTGCATAAGAGATCCATTTGAAATCAAATAAAATGCTTCACTCCCAAATTCTGCCCTTTTGTAATTTACATATTCATAGCCACATTACTATTGCCTGTAGAAAGAGGAAAACAGGAAAACTGTCTTGTGAAGAAAAATATTTCTATTTCCACTCAGCCACAAATGTAGTCTAACCAGCTTACCACACTAAATTACATCCCACTATAAATAAGCCCAGCAAGCACTGATACTATTACAAATGCTGTCTGGCTCCACACCTATGAGGCTCATGTTTAAATGAACCCTTTCATTCCAAAGCTATATATACAGCTGATACATAACACACCTTTGAGCTTAAGAAATTCATTGAAATCTAAAATTACTTTTCAAAAATGCATGATGAATTGTCGTCCAACTGAAGCTGAAAGATTTTGTTTTGACTGTAACATAATGTGATTCAAGATAACAGAATTTCATTCATATTCCCTGAAGAGTTTCCTCTTAATGTAGGTAGGCATTTTGTGGGAGCAGATTTTTCAAATGTGGATCTCGCTTGGTGATAAAACAAATATTTCCACATGGGAGAGGAATTAGTTAGTGTGTGTGTGTTGAGGGGAGGGTATTAATGTCAACTTTTTTCCCTTTTATGCTCCCACTCACTGTCTGTGTATAAGCATCAAGAGAAATACACACACACACACACACACACACACACTGTTAATCCCTGTTTATTTCCACCATAAGGAATCTACAGACACGCAAATCTCTCACACACACTCCCAGAATGTGCTCACACACTCCTGTAAACCTCCATCAAATGAACGTCTGCTCTCATATTCCAATAAAATGAATGTCAATCACTTTTACTGATGAAAAACTGACATGAGTCCATAAACTAACACAACAAACACACCCATATGCACGCATTCACAAACACAGTCTGTTGTGTGGGTTGTCGTGTAGTGTAATCTCCCCAAAGGAGTGGTGGTGGCACATGTGCTGATCGTCTTTCAGGTTCCCCATGGGAAACTGGAAACCAGTGCAGTGCCATGGGTCAGTTGGAATAAATGAAGCTTATGAGGCCAAAGACATTAAGCTTAACCAGACCAGAACAATAAATATCTGGGGGTATTTACTGTAGACCACAGGAGCAAGGACAGTCTGCTCAGCCAATGCAACTGCTGCTTCTATGTGTGTGATTGTTTGTGTGCATTTTAAGCTCTGCCAGTTTGAAATATGTATCTGTACGAAACACAATCTGGATACTGGCTTTTATGGAGGGATGAGTGGGTGGATTCAGCTAACATGGACGCCCCTTGCTTCAGACGACCATTGTGACTGCTCACTCAGTTGCCAGGCTGATATGTATGGAGGGAAAGCAATGCTTGCAGAAGTTGGCTTGCCCTGTGTCACATTCCTAACCACTCTTATTCTAAGCCCTGAGCACAGTGATCTGCATGTGTGGCTACTGTCGGGAGCCTCAAGAGTTATGGCTCAAAGAGGCGTCAGACCGTGTCGTTCAGTCTGTTTCAGCAGCCTGTTTTCAGGTAATTGGTGGACATTAAAGTAAAACAGTAAATGCAACATGAGACAATGAGTTTAATTCCAAAAATACTCTGGAATCTGGGAATCTGTCCTGTATGGGAAGTGTAACCTTTATAATGATGAGAAAGCTAACCGTATCCTATATCATAAGGCCTGATTACATAAGAAAGTGACACAGCAAAATTCATCCATGCCTTCTTGAAATATGGATTTTAGAATCTTGGGAATATAGTAGACTTCAATCTGTACACTACGGGACTATTTACCAAACTACTGTAGCTACCACACACTTACCCTGTAAAATACGCAATCATCCTGTCATTGGAAACTAAATAATGAATTCTGAATAGAAATAATACAACACATCCTTTGTTCCATATTTTTGAAAATCACTGAATTTGTGAATTTGAGAGTTCACTACCCAAAACCACTGACACTACAAAACATAGATCTTGTATCCCTGACATCATCTACAGGTTTCCCAAGAATCACTGTAAAGCTCAGAATGTGGTTCTGCTGGCTGCCGCCATGTTGGCAGTCCAGCCTCCTCTGCTTTATAGCTAATCTAAAAATCTGCAAAGAGCAGTCAATCAAAGCGGCCCTAACTTTAAACCTTAATATAATTTGAAGAGGTGAGTTACATAGAAATTCAGAAACCGTACAGTTGTCATGAATGGGGAAATTGGCTATAGAGACCAAAAGCGGTTTTTGTACCAGTAAACATGTTTATTTCTGTTGTGAAGTTGGACATTTTAATACAGGAGACTGACTTGTTCTGCAGCTTAAAGTAGCACTTCCGCATAGGCTTCATTTCACAGCCACGGAGGCTGCTGCTTGCCCAAACCAAGAATACATTTTTATTGGCTGTAACTTGTGACATATATCTTAGACAAACCTGCTGCTGATGGTATAAGGTGTAAGTCCCATTGCTTTGGACTCTGGAAATGAGCACTATACAATGATCAAATATCTGTTATAGATCCGCAGTAGTTGGAGCTCCTCAGTCTAAGGTCTTATAGTCCAAATATATCAATATCCAAAATCAAACATTTGAGTTTAACAATAGTGAACCAGCTCCATGACAACTGAGTAAACTAGCTTTTATGATCTAACCAGACATTTTGATGATTTATAAAGGAGCAAATGCAACAATAAGAAGACTCAGTTCATGTCTTAATTCTACGTTCCCATCACATCTATCTGACAGAGGCCAGTCAGTGGCTAAATGTAGATTTATTTTCTGCCAAATGGCAAAGATGCCAAATCCCCTTGACCAGCGCCCAGCCAGTGAACACTCAGCAGTTCTAAGAAGACAGAGAGATAAGAGGAACTGAGCTGAAACCTGAGGAGGTACTCTAGAAATACAGCAGATGGTAGACAGATACACACACAGAGAGGCAGCTTGTAAAAGTCAGATAAACACACACAAGAGTTTTAAGAAACAAGACTTTAATATCCATGTCTCAAATGCACAATGACCCTCCACCATGTAGCTCCTGCCCCACTCCGCTCTCTACAACATGGTTATCCGACTGTTATGCCTATTTATCTGCAAGCGCCATCTGCAAGCTGCCTCCATCCACACCAGTGAGGTCAGTCCAATTCTCTTCTCACTTCCTGCAGGAAGCCAAGGTTGAGCTGGGACTGGACAAGTACACAAACACACACACACACACACACAAGCTGCTCTCCAGAGAACAGAGCAATCCGCTCAGTCTGCAGCGGACACAATGTGGAGGTTTAGCGGGTTTCAATCTGGGATACAGTGCACATTAAAACACACACATGTGCAGTCACATCAGCTTTTACCATAAACACCCAAACAGAGGAAGCAGCATTGTATGCAGAAGACGTGCCTTGTGATTCAGGTTAGACTAAGAAGGGTTTCTGACTTTTGAGATCAGTATTTGAGGACTGAGGTGTGCAAGAATGTTAAGAGCTGTCAGAAAACACGTAAAAATTCCTTGGATGAATTAAGGTTGAACACACACACACACAGGGTCGCACCATGCTATGTACAGTCACGTTGCTTCTCTGCGGGCAACGTTGGCAGTTACTTGTGGATCAGCTGCTTGCCTGCCTTCTGGTCCTGGTGTTATTTACAGTACAACACTCGCCCACCTTTCCAAAAAACACTGATTAAATAGGATGGGCAAAAACGGTTCCAAGCTTGTCCTTCCTGCTAATCCACTTAATCACACAACTAACCCATAAAATGTGAAGCACAATGGTAGCCACTGTGTAAACAAACCTCAGCTATGTTTGTGACTAATAGTAAGTATAACATACTTTCACATTCGGAAAAATTATCCTCGCAGCACAAAATCTCTCACAAAGGCTGCAGAGTCATGCTAGACCACTGACACAGCCGGCGTCAAGCCGCAGCAAATTCTGCTCGTATTTTAAATCCACTTGATGTTGCCGGATGCTTGTCTGCTCCTGCAGAGCCCATCAGCCTAATGAACTGTTCATCAATCAGTTTAATGTACACAGACATGGGCCCGGGCTGGTACAGAGGTTGGCAGAGATGGATGGCACAAGACTTGGCTGGCATCATAAAATAAGGGGAGATGCCACACATATTACTCCTCCATTACAGCCAAACTGTCAAGTCAGGAACGAGGAGACAGTGAAGGATTTCAGAATTATCTTAGAGAAGCCTGTGTAGACAAATAGTTGTTAGGCAGGGCTGCCAGAAATGATCAACATGCGATAAAATGTTAGGGAGGACCCAGAAAAGAAACAAAGCCTAATATTACATGTTTTCCTGCTAATGTTTGATATTAGAAGGCCCGCTTGCAACTATATTCAAGATGCGCAGCTTTAAGGCATCACTGGTAAAGAGGCTTAGAAGCTTTTGAGTTGGCTGTTTGTTTATGTACATGATTTAATTAGCCTCCAATCATTTCATCACTGGCTACTAAGCAAATTACAATCAACAGACAATGGCAGAGACATGAAAAAAATGTGTTGCTGCAAAAGCGCAATGTTCTCATTTTTGATGTTTAAATTAAATTGTGCTCAGTGGAGGAAAGATAACCCTGTGGTTTAGAATGAGATGCTGTGCCGCAGCCTCAGTGTTAATACCAAAACGTAGTGTAGGAGAGGTCACTGATATGAGGTCAGACAAAACAAAAAGAGCAGCTATTAATTCACCTGCAACAGTACGTTTAATACACCCAGACACACTGAGGTAATAACAAACACAGATCATTCCTCTCACACGCACACACACACACACACACACACACACACACACACACACACACACACACACACACACACGCACTGACCAGAACTTAAGTACCTTTCTTTCAGCTCCAACATGTGTGAGGTCAAACCCAATCTCCAGGGTTAACACCTATTTCATTTGGAGTGATTTGGCCTTCCACTCACCTCTTATAGATTTGACATCATGGTAGAAAGTCATTATTGGACTTTCCCTAAAGACAGTATTATGGGATATTCTGAACCATTGTTGGAATATGAAATTCTTAATCCTGAATGATTGTCCATATGCGTCTCATAATGCTGTGCTTTCCAGTTCAATACAGCTGCTGACAGATGTGGAAAGAGATTAAATCTGCAGTCAGATTGAATATATATTTAGCACAAAGCAGCTGTGATGTGCTGTGAGGGAGGCTGGGCCGAACAATTTGCTGAATATTACAAATGTCATATTCAAACTGAATTATAAAGGTACATGTCTTTCTATATATTTTTTTCCTCAGTATTTAAAAATATTCTCAGGTGAATGCTTAAAATATGCTCTATGGTTTGAATAGCAGACCACACATATAAAGAATACAGAACAAGAAGGCTTTGTTCAGAAACCTGGGTGAAACACTGCTGCCTCACAGATTTTTCAAAGCACAGTAGACAATCTTTTTTTTCCATTTACAGTACTTTGCACGTGCTGGCTGTGTAGTGCACGGCCGCAGGCTTTGAAGGGAGGTTTCTGTGGTGTGGTCCATAATAGCCTAGCCTCCACAGCAGCTCACATGCCTGGCTGTATTATGACAGACTAGGCCTGAGACCAGACCTGCTCTCCCACCACTGATGTCCAGATGTGCTTCCCTGTGGGTCTTGATCTGATGCCTACCATTGTAGGTGGGAAACAGCAACGGTTAGCGTAGGAGTGTGATGTGTTTATTTCATTGAGAAGGTGCTAGGTGCTACATTTTGTCAAACTAACTATGAACTAATGGCAAAATGCTTGGAAGCTTCAATATTTCTTCAATATTATCAAGTGTGATCGAATAATTTGACATGTGAGGAATGCACTTGCTGAGAGTTACACTGATGCATCTCTGCAGTCCATTAAATATGAAGCTACAGACAGGAGATATAGCTTAGCATAAGGGCTAACCTGGATTTGTCCAACAGTAACAAAATCTGCCTCCCAGCATCTCTACAGCTCACTACACCATCAACAAACAACCTCCATTAATGGATTTGTTGATATAAAGGTAATTCCCCATCAAACACAGCCAGCTGGCATACAATGTCAAATCCAGTTTGAGAAGGCTCAGGAGAAGCTGCCAATCTGTTTTTTTGCTTTCTATGTGTAAAAATGGATGTTTAAATGATTTATTGATGTCAAAATAAAAGCAGCACCCCACTGAAAACGTTAATTAAGTTATAGCAAAGCTTCAGAGGCTTCAACAGGAGAATTGACTTAAATTAAACCTTCTTTGAAGTTCATTTTTATTTCATGGTAAAAAAAAAAAAAAAAAAAAAAAACTCCATCTTGGGACATTTCAAAAGAATCTCCTTTGTAAACTGCATGGATTTAACATGAATTAACCTTATCCCCCTCAACCTTTGGGCTTGTGTGTGTGCTGAAGTATTTGCAGGAAGCCAAATTGTCCTTCACTTGAAGCTCAACCCTGCTCCGTCCCCCTCCCTTCGTCCCTTTCTCAGTTGTTCCTCTTCATCCATCATGAGCCCTGGAGCTGACGCAGGTGCTTTCACTAAACCTCCTTAAAGAGCCCCCCCCCTCCCCTCTCCTCTCTCTCCTCTCTGGTACTGAAGGAACTCATCAGTGGCCCTTTCACATCCTCAGGAATTTTAATTGTATATTGTCAAATGGGGGGGGGGGATTTCTTTTTTATTCAGCAAGAGAGGTGATCTAGATCAGCTGGGGGACTGGAGAGGGGCATGCATACATGAGCATGCATACACACCTAGGTACACTTGTATACAAATGTACAAATGTATAAACATGCCTGCACATGGGGACACAGGTGCACTCATTCACTGAGGCTCAGAGAGAGAGAGAGAGAGAAAGCGGTATGGGAAACCTCTGAGGAGATGGCAGAGTATGGCAGCTCTGTGATTTCCTAGTTCCCTGTTCTTTCCCTCTTTGCATAGCTCCAGGGTTCAGGATAAATGTGACTATCTGTTGGTCCTTTCACAACCTTTCTAAAAAGCACAGAAGACACAGAAATATGATTTGCCAAGTCTACACTCAGCAGGTCGCAATCATAACACGTCAGTATGGACTGGGGCTCCATGTCCTACATGCTGCAGAGGGAACAAAGAGTCCCATTGATTTACAGAGCTTCAACAAGACAAGACAATGATTCCTTTTAGCAACAGAGGCTGGTAGCACTGAGCAGAATCCCACCACTGTTCTCTGGAAACTTGGGGACAAAGAGAGGGACAGACAGAGGGTGGGAGGGTCAATAAACTGGGTTGACCTGTCTTTAATGCTAGCTTTGTAGCTCCAGCATACAGCCAGTCAGATTACAGAGCAGCATGACGGCACATACATGACTAGGCACATTCACGACAACTGAGCGGTTGCATAATTGATATTACAGCAGTGTTAGCGTTTTATGGAGAGCATCAATATGTTCTTTCACATCAAGTGCCAATTCACATGCCACTGCTCAGTGAGCCTTGCTTAGTTAGCAAACTTGTTGCCAGTGGACAGATGTAAATATAGGACGCTGACGCTAAACCCTTGCAGGGACAGTTAGAGCATGCAGGCTCTGTCACCCAAAAAAAGTCTCCTCCTGTGATGCAGACTCAATTGAGCACCCATTCTTTCCGAGAGAGTATTTATGAACCTGCTGACTGAAATATAAGATGGATGGATAGCAGTTAGAGGAGGCTGGGCTAAAAATGTGCTCTGCAGCAATGTAAATGGTGGCACAGTAGTGGCTGTGCAATCATAATATATGTCTATATCGTTTCATATTATGTGCTTTTTTTTTGCATTGTGTCACAAATCACACTCTTTTACAGCAGTATTTCCTATCATTTGGACAGTGCTTTGCATCGTGCATTGTGGTCACATCATGGATGCAGGACATTTGCATGCACAAACAAACATGGAGGAGAGTGACACAGAGAGGGGTAATTCTGAACAGGAGAAAGACTTTGACTAGCCAAGAGGGGCTGCTTCTGTCGCATGGATGGGGTTTGAAAAGGTATGAAAAGTGTGACACAGACCAGAAAACCATGACATTACACTGCAAATTATGCAGCAGACACAACACACTCAAACACCACTAACCTGTTTTACCTCCTACGGAGAGCGTCTACAGATAAGAGCTACAAAATACCTTCGAGTGCTCAAAATAAACCTCAGACTCCGATGTTGCTTTTGCCCGCAGCACACCATATGGCAAACAAGATAACTGCTGCTGGTGCAACTTACACCCGCAAAGAATGTTTTAAGTGTAAAATGAAATAAGAAGCTTTTCTAGGCTTTTCCATATTTATTGTTATCGATATGCAATGAGTGATATAGGGTTCTGAATTTTTGGTGTAAATGTTTGAATGTCTGGCTAACTAAAAATTAAATATTAAGAGGGCAATTTAGCGAGTTAGCTACAGGTGATAAAAATAGCAGATACAATTGATCAAAATCAAATGGCTTGTCATTTCTAGTCAGTGACTAATTTTTTCTACCTATGTCTGAAGCTAAGAACCCATAGTTTTTATAATTTTTGAGGTAAACCCTGATATCAGGGTATCCTGCATGAAATGAAGACGATCGGTTGGAAATAATTCTAATTAACCAAGTATTGGCTGTTCAGTCAGAGCACGAACAATACATTTAGGACCAATAATTTACAGACAACATTTCAGCATGTCCAAAAACTACTTTGAATGTGCAATGAGATCAAAATTGATATTTTACATAGAAAAATTTGGATTTAAGCTCAGTTATCACACAATTTAAATACTAATACCATAATAAAAATGAAAACCGATGCCCTCTGACTCCCTGAAAAGCCAAACTGAGATTTACTTTTTCATTTGGCACAACTCACACACCAGAGGATCTTGTGAATATCATATGAAAATACAGGAGTTATCTTCTAAAGCGCCTTCTGCTGGCCTACTTCCCTTGTTAAGGGGATTCCTCTGGATGCCTCTCCCTTGACGGTCGGGTCGCGCCATCTGCTCCAGCTACACTGGGGAGTTTATTATGGAGCAGACAGCCATGCGAATTGTGACCCTTAATGAAATTGTGAAGCAATATGTAAGGTCTGATCCGCTTAGGGGGCTGTTGAGGTCTCTCTCTCTCTCTGCAGCCACGGCAGGCAAGAGCTGGAGAGTCAGAGCAGCAGGAGCCTAGCTGAAACCATATGCAGGGATAAACGCTGATGTCAGGTCACTGCTGATTCAATCAGGGGGACTCCAGGGCCGCTCTCCTAGGCTTTTACAATAACAACATATTCACATTAAGGGTGTGGGATTTCATTACTGAATTGTTAAGTGATTCATGAGCATATCTTTTGCTGAAAGGTTTAACGCAGTGCTGGGGAGTAGCAAGTTGGCAACACGCTGGAATGAAGACTGATGGCCTTTATTAAGATAAATGTATTTTGCTCTTTCACCGTATCAACTCTGAGGGTGCAACCCTGGAGAAGGGTTCTGCTAGTCCACTGATACGTAGAGTAACACAGAAACCAACACTGCCTATCTTTTGTTCCTTTCTTGCAGTTTCATTACAGCTTAGACACGAGCTCCAACAGATAAGTCCCCGGTTGATGCTCTATGTGGTCTTTTCACAGGACGCTAATGAGAGAAACTGATAATAGCTGGTGTTTACTTCGAGCACAATTCAGGCCATTTAGTGCAACTAGCTCTGTTTTGTGTTTAATGTGTTCGGAAAATACAGATTCTGTCTATAAATACACATGCTGACCCAATTATAGGTGGAGTAGAGTCATCTGTGATTTAGTCTGTTTGAAGCCAGCCAAAAAAAAAAAAGTCCCCTGGAGAAGGCTGGGTGGGGCTAGCCAATACTCTGAAAACAATTAGAGCTGGATATTTAAAGAAACAGTCCAAAATCCATTTTGATATGTTATGCTGAATTTGACTTCCAAATACTGTTAAAGCTGTTTGCCTTCTCAGCATGATGTGATTTGCAGATGAAAACTTAAACAGTCAGGTGTAAACGAGAAACAATTGGTGTAAACAATTAGACAAATAAGTGTTGTTCCGACAGCATTTAAATGACTTGAGCATGAGTAATACTTTGTTCCATGTTGCCACAGTCTCCAAATTGCAGAAGCAAAATTCAATCAAAAGTAGACAACTCTAAATGCAGGTGTTAGTACACCCAAAAGGAGATTAAGGATGCTCACTTAAGATATAGTTCATGGTGGTCATATGTGTTGTAGATCCAGATGAAACCCTGGCCACATAGAAGAACTGCTGCTACATGGCTGACTGCACATGTGCATCTTTTTAATCACGGCTCTGAAGGAAGTTTTTTCCACTTGCCATCATCTTTTCCAAGTAATACTGAAACCATAAAATCCCTATTGTGTCAAAAGGGAGGGGTTCTTCATAAGCTGAAGTAAGGAAGCCACCGTGGGTGAAAGGTGGCAGCTCAAAATCACCAGCGAGCCAAACAATGGAGGAAAAAATGAAGCACTGACTTCCTTATTGGCTTAAAGAAATAGTTTGACATTTAGGGCATGCACTTATTCACTTACTTGCTTGAGTTAGATGAGAAGCTCTAAACGGGTCTCATTCCAGTCTTGTCATTCAGTTTTTGGCATTGATTAGCAAACTTTAGGAGACCAGCAGAAGAGCTTGAGTCGATTGACTCTAAAGGGAGAAGTAAACCCCCAGAAAACCTTTGGTCAAACTGACTGACTGATGGCTGCAGTGTAATAATATTGAGTGCACAAATATGAAAATGTTATCAGAGTTCTTATATAATATCAACAACACCATTGTGACTTTAAGCACGATACTGTTCATGCCAGTGTTTAAATAGCACTGACCTAATTGTAGTTTGTGAGCTACACTAATTAACACCTTGCCTACCATTTAACCTGCTTCATTATCACAACACCCTGCCTGAAGCACAGCCCCTGGTCACATCTCTTAATTTAACCTGCATTCATCTGGATTGTGTGCAAAAATTTGCATCTGGGAGCAGACCAGTAGAGCTGCTGTCAGCCAGTGACCAGCAAATGTTGTTACTCAGGGGCATCTTAATGGCATTTGCTGAGGGAGGAAAAGAGCTCTCCCCAGTTGGTCCAGACATCTGCCCCAAGTAATATCCTGGTGTCAACCCAGATAGCAAGTTCCCTCACACCACAACCCCAAATGAGAGCACCAGGAATCTGTTTCACACCCAGGCACCCATTAGGACCCAGGGCGTGATGGGCAAACAATCCCACTGAACCAAAATAGAGCTCTGCTTCCTACTAATCCCAGATGAACAGGTGCTTCTATATAAAGGACCAAATCCTCTCCAATCCACCCAATGGAATCCCAACCCACTTTTTCCTCTCCCACTCTCTACTTGCAGGCCTGTGTGTTTTTTCCCCTCTTTCTGCCTTTCCTGGATTAGCTGAAGAAACAAAAGCATTGAGTCCTGAATGAGCTGTGGAAATCTGCATGAGGAAAACCACTTAAGAAACCAAAGCTTTCATCACCCTTCCCCTGGAGAGAGTGCTTAAGTGTTTGACGGAGCATGCCATTTTCAAATACAATGGTGAATTTGGTAATTCTCATTCAATCTATGGCAACAGTTGTCTGTGCGTCAAGTCAATAAAACCTAGAGATGATTACAAATATTAAACCGCAGGTGGTTTGACTTGAAGCTGCATTAACAAATATTTTTATAATAACAAGATTAAGTGACTACATGTAATATGAAAAGGGTTACTCATAGTGATGACCCCACAGAGAAAATATTTACCCAGCTCGACACTTCCATCCAGCTCTGTGGAGCATTTTGGTGTCTTTCAGCTTTAATGTTTGGCATAACATCATTTATATTTCAGTACTCAACAGTATGAGTTAGAAAAACTTTTACAAATGAGAACAGATATAGCAGAACAAAAATATGGATCAGGATTTTAAACTAATATTAAGACCAAGAGTTGCCTTAGTGATATCATATGGAGCCAATTTCAACCCTCATTCAAAGCTGGACCTTGTTAATAAACATCTTGGTGGCAGTGTCCCAGTCTGTATGTCAGAAATAGATTTTTTTTTCCAGAGCTGAGCAGTTAATCAAGGAAAGGATACAGTCAGAGTATTTCTGAATGGGCAGAGCTTTTATCAAATCTATCATTCTGCACCATCTGCACTTCTATTCCTATTGTATGAAGTAGAGTCATTATGAATCCAGGCAGCAGAGAGTGGAGATTTCCTTGATCCCAGACTCAGGAAACGTTCACAGGAAAGTTCACACAGAGTGCTTAGGCAACACGGATGAGAGAAAAGAGTTGGAAGCAGAGGAGGAGGAAGAGGTGAAAAGGGAGAAGGGGGTTACTTTAGACTGTTCTCTGGAAAAAAGAGAGGCCCGTCAGGCAGCGTAACACCTGGTGGACACTGAGTGACGGGACAATATGGTGCAAGTCTGGCTTTGACAGCAGGCGCAAGACGGATTGATTGCACCCTTTGAGTACTGGATTGTCATGGCAAAAGCACAGTACAGCAAACCAAATCTCTCATGAAAGCAGCCAAGTTTGAGCTGTGCTAATTATACTTTCCCCCCTGGGCCAGAAACCAATTTGTCTCGTTTTCAATACCACCAAGTTTTCCCTATCACACTGACAGAATGGCTCAGGGCACTGTTTGAAAAGCTGTAATGAAAACAATTTCTTCTAAGAGCCAGTGAGGTCTGGATTCAGTCTTGAAAAATGCACCAAGTGTAATCCCTCCACTCCTATCGCTGTAAGTGGGTGGAGGAGCCAGAGAGCAAGCAGACATAAATTCTATTGTAGCAGTCCAAATGTGTTATGTTGTTAAAGGGGGAATAAGGTTGACAGGCCTCTGGGCTAGTCTGTGGAGCCAGCTATTCACACGAGCACAATCACGACCTTTCTAAATATGAATTTTGCTCGGCCTGTACAGTCTTGGCTTTTGTTGTGCACACAATGTGACTTGCATGGGCTGCGTCAGCTGTGCAACATACAAAAAGAAGGAAAGGGCCGGGGGTATCTGAGTGTAGGACAGTGTTCCTGGCTTTCTTAAAAGCCCTCATTTTCTTTTTGTGACCTGACCTGGTGAGTTCACCGTGAAAAATAGAACAGAATATGAACAGATGACTTGGTTGGGTTTAATGGACGTGGAATTTTGAAGCTAGACAATTTTAGTCTAAGGCTGTTACTACTGTATGGGTTAACTTTTGATTTTGATTTTTGAATATCCTATTCCACAACAATTACAAGACTTCATTGTCAGAAGTTGTTACAATTTATCTTGTGGGGAACATGAGACAATCCATCAAATACTTCAGTTGTAGACCAACTGACTGAAAGCGTCTGCTGCTGGCATGGCTAAAAAAAATAATTGAAAGATAAATTAAAATAAGGGCCTGTTAGCATTCCTTGTTATTTGTAATACATGTTCAAGAGATGTTCAATACAAGATAAATAGGATTTAACATGCCAGAGAATTCCATTTAAAAGCATGACACAACACTCCTAGCTAAGCCATACTGAAGGCTGCTAGCACTCATCTTTCTATGAAATAGAATAATAATCCTCCTTTAAACAGTGTGTATAACAGTTAAAAGAACCATCTGGAAGGGAAAAGTTCTATAAAAAAAAAACAAACATATGAAGGCCAAACCCAACCCAACATCCCTGGGCATGATTCACTTTTAAAAAACCTAAAAACCTAAGCACATTGTGTCCACACTCGTTCTCCTGGTGGTGAATCTCAGAGATGACAGAAAGACTGATAGCCAGGCAGAGAGAAAACAGACAGATGGTGCAGGTGGGATATGAAAGAGTGGACAATATCAGCGGGTGCTGTGAGACTTCTCCTACCTGAGGGTGAAGAACAAACCGGTGGATTCACTGAGTGACCCTTTGATATACTTCACACAGATAGGTACACATGGCTCATTATCTGTGCGTCTGAATTGCAACTACCTCATGGATAAGATTCTATTTAATAGAATGTCTGTCAGTTTCAGAAAACAAGAGCACACGATCTTGTTTTCCCCCTTAAAGCCTGGTCACAGGAGCATTTAAAATGTTAAAATTTTGCAATGAAATCAGAGTTTCAGTGGAAAAAGCTAATTCAAGGTGAACTTTCACAGGCATATGAACACTGGTGACCAACAGCAAATAGCCTTAACAGAAGGAATGGAGTGCCAGATCCAAAATGGTGGAAGCTATTGGAGCTTATCAGCTGTGTATTACCATCAACTTTTTCTTAACCCTCCTCTCGCTCTGCACACAAGAAACGAGTGTACCTTGGCAGATCCTGTATTTGCTTCCCCCTTTGTGTGTATCTACAAATGATTTATGAAATTAAACAGACTGTTCAAATCACAATTAAATCCAAGCGTGTTAGCTTGCTGAGTCAACGGTCTGTGAAAATCTAATAACCATAGAACAAGGCAATAAAAACCTAAATGTGCTGGAGCTCCTCTGGAATGCATTAGCCATATTTTTGAGTCTGTGCTACCAGTGAGTTCATGTCTTCCCATAATGACTTTATGCAGACAGTTTGGAACATCTGAGGCTCAGCAGATCATCCTGCACGGACACTGCTCTGCTTCAGTTTGTATCAACAGGAGACTTGAGTACTGCCTTTTTAATCGGTGAATGATGAGCCAGATCCATGCTGCTCTACCCACCGGCCCTCGCACTGAACAGCGCACTCATTGTCACTACTACATCAGGCCTGACACCATCCGTGGGTCCCATGACACTCCATCAGCTGGCTTAATCTTTGATGTGAAGTGAATATATCTGACGAGCAACCAAAGACACACGTGAGCGTGGACGTCTTGTAGCCAGGAAGTTAAATCAGAGGAAGGTTTCCCACTATATTATAACAAGTGTGTAAAGAACACATGTCAGTAAACCTGGGCTCTCCTCCCTGTGAACTCAGTGCAACTGAAGCACACTAAGCCATTTGACATGACCAGGTTTGATGCAACACAGAGGGCATTTTCTGATCCTCCCTCCAAAGAAATCATTCTCTGCGCCAAAACCTTCACTTACTCCCCTGGTCTTGGCAGGCATACGGGCGGCGCCAATGAATGAGGATATTTAGTTTTGATTATTCTTCAGTGTGCTGCTTGACTCTTTCCAGGACTTTACTAACTCTCTCATCACGGCAGTAACCCCGCAGTGACTCCACCTTACTTTGCTTTTCCCACTAGTCTTCACAGAAAGCACAGACAGCTCAATATAACTTGTTTTAAAAGTCCTCATATTGTCAGTTAACACTTCATGACACAAACACTTAAAATCACATCCCTCCTCTCCGTCATCCTGTTATAGTAATAGTTGTTATAGTCTTGTAATCTTGACATATAGGTGCTGAACACTGTGAGGTTTCTTCTTGGTAAAAACTCACTGCCTTAAATGTTGCAGAAAAGCTTAGTTTATCTGACTCGAACTGCCTCCCTTCTGGCGCGACACGCAAGAATTCAATTCATTTTCCATCAGATTTAAGGAGATTGAATCAGCAAAGGGATTCCTTGAAGTGAAATACTTGCTTCCCTGAGGAAGGCAGAGCTTTTGGCTTCATGTCAAATGTTGATGGTTTACAGCAAGGGTTGCAAATATGTGGAATATCAATGAAGGACTTTTTTGAATTGCATAAATAAATAAATTTGAAAAAATTGCATCTGCCAAAATAATGCAGCTTTTCAGTGAGTGTAAAAATGACAAGGAGATTCAGTTCTTGTTCAATTTGTGATGGTGGCAGACAGCCAACTGGAGTAGAGACTTCACAGTGTGTCGTCTATGGCTGGTTAAGAGAGCTAGTGGAGGTGTGTGTGTGTGTTGGGAGTGTTACTGGCTCTTTATAAAGGTATTTCTGTCAATCATGTGCTTGTAGACCTTTGAAAAAGAAACCTTCTTGATCTGTTTCCACTACCTGGACAGACTAATGAAAAATACTGTTGAAATAAGTTAACATTCCCACTTTCCAGCCAAAAAAAGTATTTAATTAGAGGATTATTCTTTTGTTTACTGGCCCTGTGTCATTGTGTTAGGAGTTTTCTGACAGTTGCTGAGGGGTGGTGGTGGTGGTGTTGGTTGGGGGGGCTCAGTCTCATTCTGTCTGCAAAGAAGAGCAGCAGAGTGGGGGATTAATTGTTCCACTGTCAGCCACAGGCACTCATCTCACCCCTGAACCATTAATCATATAGTGAGAGGCGGACAAAGGGTGCAGGGCCAAAATCACATATGCATGAAGGCAGTTTGCAACACCAGAAATCTGATCAGATAGAGCACATTTCGATTCCCATGCTAGTTTATATTGGATCAGCAGTGTAACATTGTGCTTTTTTTCTGATCCTCAGTAGGGTGACATTGGTGCACCTCAGACTAACTGGTAGGAAGAGTTTACAATTAACACACGTATGTGAATAAAGGATCTCATTAAAACGACCACGGACGGAGCTAAAACGGTCTCCACGCAACAACGCTGCTTCTCTTTCTTGATTCCACGTAACCTCCCCAGAGTCTGGATTACAAACAGCGCCGGTCTCTCCTGAGCCATGAATAAAACGAACAGTTCATGAGTCAGAACCTTTTACATTCACACCTATTCACGAGAAGAAGAGAACAGCAGCCGTTACTTGGTGCAGCCTCCACCTCCCTCCCCTTAGTTCAATGAATGAATGGAGGCTCTATTGGGCCTGGATGGTCTGTTGCTTCAACCCACAGTGGAAAATATGACAACCCAGCAGCAGGTAGGAGATAGAGGCTGCAAGGACGGCATGGGGGTGGGAGGTCCCACCACCAATACTACCACTTTACACACTGACATTTGTATGTCTTCGTAGATGTTTCAAATGACAATTATAACCAGAATGACTTCAAGGTTGAAGATTAAGAGTTCAGCTTTGTTGTGAAATTGCTCTTTGAGCGCAGGAAACACATGCCCATTGAATTGAAATAAACGTTTTTTTTTCCCAAAACTCAGAAACATCACCCCCATTTGCACCAGGGGAGCCTGTTCTGGTGTTGACTTTTAGGCCATAAGCCCTTCAGACTGACCTGCGGCAAAAAAAAAAGTCCAGCAGCAGTGGTAGTCTCACAATACGTCAGCAAAGATGTGACTGGATCATTTATGGCAAACTGACTGCTTCGTCTGCCTCTACACCGTGACTGGTTTGTGTTGCCGCTTACTGTCTTTTAGTGGAAATCCACTCTAACAGTGAGGTCAAGCAACCCCTTGATGATAGCAGGGGCAAGAGAGAGAGAGAGAGTCAGGGCCATCTTCCTCCTCAGATGCTCTTGACCTCGTCAGGGATGTGCTGATCATTATCAAACATGCTTGACATTTGTGTTGATGGTTATTGAGTGTCAGCAGTTGAATGAGCAATACTGTCACTCTAACCAGATACCGAAATTACTCCCATTACTGTGAGATGACTTCGGAAAATCTATTGGGCGTTTGGTCGCAAAGGTCATGACTGTAGCAAACATTTTGGAGAGCAAATATTCCCTAAAATGTCTCAAATGATGACGGAACATAACAGCCAAGGAGGAAGATTTTCTTTGCCGCTCTCATTTTATTATGAGTGCAGTGTTACAACCAAGAGAATCAATATAAGTTATTAACATAGTGCTCAGGACAACAATTGCTGCAGGTAATGAACAGCTACAGTGCAGAGAAGTAAGTTGCTCTGATTACTGGCAGCTTCCAGGAAAATACACAATGCCTTTTGTGCCTCTCTTTCCACCTGCCTACACACTGGATCTTTAATACCGGAGGGCGAGTGAACATGTGTCTGGCGCTGAAACAAGTAGGACTTCACCTCAAATGTCTCACTCCTCTACAGTGAAATAGCTCCATGGTCAAAGAGCATAGTGACATTTTGACTACAGGAGCATGGCAATTATCGGACACATTTTCCACAAAAACAACAACCCACAGACGGAAACTCTTGGTCTGTAGTAAACCAGCAGTACCATTTTTAAGAATTAATACATGAAGGAGAAATATTTGAACATTATAAACTAGGTTAGACTGATTTGTTTGTGATATAATAGGCTTACTTTTTTCTTAAAAGTTAGGTTACATTTTTGTGTCCCGTGAGCTCGATACCATTTCCACACTGCTTACAAAGCAGGCTTGAAAATGGTTAAAATGGTCTTGTTCACATGTTAAGTGAACCCTAATGGTTTTAACCTTTGAAAATGTCCTTTTACACAGACAACACTAGATGGAAACACACTACATTTATCTTTTTTATTGTATCAGCATCAACTAGAGTCCTTTTTTTGTGATTTATTTTAATTATAGGGTGCCATCTTGCATGGCTATCCATCTCCCTCTAACAGTAACACCATCCTGTCCTCGCCTAACCATGCAAAACAAATTACTTTTCGGAGGTGGTGGAGGACAGGCTTTGGATCCTCCACTTTCTGCCTCCTTCTAACAATTTAACATTAAAGTGACCTCTCAACTTGACTATAAACTTGTCTTTTTTTTTATAGATACACACTTGCCAGACTTCACAGTAATCCCGTCATCACACCCGCTGCCTCATCTAACAGACAGCCTGGTCTTTTTGCAGTTGTGCAAAACAAAGACAAACAGTGTTTTGCATTGAAGGCTGTACAATATTTATAGCTGCCAAATGTAAGAGGAACTTGTTCTATTTCAGTCAGACAGCCAACGTGCCATTTAACAATATGTGATCAACACACAGAGTTAGGCTGTGGTATATTTGATCGGGTCCTGTGCATGATATCACGTTCAACCTCCGGCTGCAACTCATTGATTTATGTCATTTGTGTCACTCAGTTCAACAGTTCAATACTCCAAAAATTAATTAGACACAGATGATAGCGAAATATACACTGCTGTGAGCCTTAAAGGGGTGCCGTCCAATCAAAACCAAGTCAGTGCAACACAAGCTGTAACATGACTTCCAAATATAACCATTGTTGGGGCCATAAGTTAAACTTAACTGCTTAACTATTAGCATACTTAAGACAAAATCAGGTGCTAGCTGTGTGGTGGTGTGTGGGTGTGAGCTGCTGGGTTTGTGTCTGTTAGTGCTGAACATAACTGCTGTGAAACAATCAGGAAATAACTAATAATAATTAACTTGCTTTGTCGATGCCGGTGCTACCTCACTCTCATTCACTGTCTATGTGCTCACTCTCTTCCAAAAAAAAAAAAAAAAAATCAGACACAAAGCAAATTAAACTTCTTCATGTCATTATTTTGCAGCGTAAACCAGATGCCAGACACAGATCTAGAAGCTGGTACATGAAATAAACAAAGCCAGAACACAACAGGTGGTGTTTCATAGTTAAGTCCATGAATCCACCTGAATATGAATCCACCGAAGACATTTCAGGCTGACTGCGAAGGGGTTTGACCTTTGATGTCTGATTGGTGGCCATAAAGTATGACATCAGTCTGTGTTTTTCCAAAAGTTGGATCCGGCTCAACTTCTTGCTGGTGCCTGTGTGTTTGCAGAGATGCATGCAAGTGACCTTAGTAGGGTCTACAGCCTATGCTAACATTATTAGCTTTATAATTTGTGGTATATGGTGTTATTTTTGTTAAATGTAGTTTAAACTCATCCCAGTTGATAAAATGATTTAACAGCTTTTGTATCAAATACCCACTCTGGTATGTTGAACACTATTTCTAATACTCTTAATGGGTCATATATTAGTTTTGTCCATCCATTCAATTAGCTGTGCAACATTCTAATCAGGCAGATAGCGTATGTAAATATTTAGTAAGTAATAACTAATCTCTGTGTAAAAACTACTTTGTGTGGTGTAACCCATATTAATTAAGTGATGAATAAATCTACACTTATATTATAATTAAGCCTGCTGCTGCAACAGGCTCCAGTTACTCTTCTGTATAATGAGTAGCGTTCACACACTCAATGCAGCCAGGTAGTGCTGAATTAAAGGCTGGTACTCTCTGCCTTCCTTAGCAACAAGGAAAAACAGGACTGAAGTCTTTCCAGTAGAAATTCTGCAAACTAACTTTAGGTGGGTTTATGTTGCACAGCTTTCACACCACCAAAGATAGAGTTTCCATTATTCCTGAATCCACCCATACCAAATATGTGTGGCTTCTAATGTAAGCACTTTGGATAAAAGCAGTACATTACAGCACCGGGAGAGTGCCTACATATTTGGTATGGGTGGCTCCAGAAATATGCTACGCATAAAAGCGTCCATTAAACAGGAGATAATATTATATAAAGAAACAGAATGTGCTGATACAATGGGCAGTAATAGGAACATAATCACTGTGCTGTGATTATGTGGAACCAGGCTTTCCATCCTGCGGGGATTAGCCAAAACTAGGCCTTGCATTCACTGTCACCTTGCCATGACTTCACACCTTTTTATAGCTGTGACAGGTCACAGTTCACGCACATACACACACACACAAACTCACAGCTGCATAACCAAAAACATGCTGAAGCCTGAGTGAAGCACCTTGCCCTCGGCTTGCCCCTGCATTGTGTGCGAACAGCTTGTTTCGTAAACTCCTGTGTGTGTTTGTTCAGTCTATTCAAGCTGTTGGGTCTCGCGGTGGGAGAAATGTCAGTGTGTCTTTGTGTTTAAATGCCGAGATTTGGAGTTTCGCACAAAGCAAACGGTACATTGCGTTTCTACTCGATGCTGACTCTGCTTCTCTGTCCACCTCAAAGCTCACCTCTGACCTGTGGGGTCAATCTAATAAAACATCCACAACCCCATCGCCAAGGGGGATATCACTGCTTCCAGCCAACTCTCTTACAATGACTTCAAACATTTCATGCTGAGAAGGCTGACTTCTGCTGTTCAACCAGGTGGTAGATAACCTGCGCTTATCTAAAGTGCCGACTCATACACACTAGCTACAATAATTCCTTACAGACCCATGGAAGCAAGTGTAAATCTCTCTACATAATTAAATGAAAAGCAGTGGATGAAGGGGAAGGTAATGCTAACTGCAGTTTAACACGACTGCGCCAGTAGCAATCAATTAGCTGTTTGCTTTTACCAATTACCAGGCTTCACTAAAGAGCCAATAAATGATATGGAACGCATCCAATATCATCATTTAATATGGGGTTAGAATGAAGCTTTAAAAGTAAAATCTATTATGTAGCAGCAAGAGGTTACCATTCAAACTAAACGCCTGTTGCATGGCTTTATTTTTCTACACGGGGAAAACACACATTGTGAATGTAGTCAGCCAGCTCTGTGTTTGTTTCTATGGTGTTAAGTTGTTACACCCTCGCCTCCCATCAGCAAACCTAATTTCACTCTGTGTGACACCAAAGAGCTGCTGTTGTGCTTCGCAGGAATGAAGTGTTGGCTTTGGAGCAACATTATCTTTTTCAGTGCAGTAAAGTATAGGACAAAATGTTACCACAAACTGCTGCATTTTACTGTTTGACCCCGCTTAGCAAAGCAGTGTCCAGTTTCTCCAGCTACCACTGTTTTTCCAGGACACTATACATGATAACCAGCCGTCGCTGACTGTGTGCCTGTGTGCATCTTTGTGTATGTATAAGCATTACTTGAGGCAGGTGTGTGTGGGCGTGAGCTCTTGATGCTATATGTGGTGTACTGTACTGGGCATGTATGGAAACACTATCCTAGCATTACAACCTGACAGAAGAACAAAACATTTCGCTGAATGTATAAAGCCATCACTGTAACTGTGTACTGTAGCTGTAGTCTTTTAACACTGTGTGTAGCACTTAGTGGCATCTAGTTGTGAGGTTGCAGACTGCAACCAACTGGATACCCCTCACCTCACGATACCTTTTTCAAAAACATAGTGGGAGAACCCACTGTGTCCATGAAACTGAAAACATCACAGGTCCCATCTAGACTCGAATGTTTGGTCTGTCTATTCTGGGCTACAGTGGAAACATGGCAGTGCAAAAGTTAGACACAATTACACACTAATGAAAACATTTAAGCATGTCTTTGGTTAAAGTTGTTAAACTTTTTATACAACTAAAAACTAATAGTGTCCTCTGTACAGAAACCCTGAACAATCATTTAGAGGAGACATTTAATTAACAGTCATATTTACTGACATGCTAACTGCTAGCTCATTTGCTAGCTAGCCAGATATCTACATATCAAAAGAAACATTTGCTGAATAACGAACGCTATAGTTCATTCCTTTGGAAACCTTGAAAGACCTTGGAAAGTCTTAACTCAAGCTAGTACATGTGCCTTGAGTTAAGTTCTCTTTGCTAATGTTTCCATCTGATGGACATGTGGTGATGCAACCAATATATGTCTGCTTGGTACATCTCAAATAAATGTGGGGTTGGTATAAAAAGTTCAGTAGTCTGGACTAGGGTCTTTTGAAGAGTCCTGCTCCTCACCTCCCAAATCAGTATCCAGTGTCAGGACCGGGCCTCTACCAGCTGTGGCATAATGCAAGCCTCATTAAGCCCCGGCATCAAACAGATTGGCAACACCCGAGCAAGAGTGCTGCTAAGACACTCCATTTTCTCTGGAACACAGCAGGTGTGGGAGAAGAACAGAGGACTGATCTCTATTATAGGCTAACGAGGAAGTCTGCAATATTCAGCCTGATTCAAACTGTGCTGTGTGACAGCTTCTTAATGTAGAAATATCTTTATTTGACAAGCTACCGCCTCAGCATCCTGGAATCGATAATATGACGGTATTTCCAGTACAGTCTACAATGACTCAGCAACGATGTAGTGTGTTATAACAAACTGGTAGAAATAGTGAGCTAAGTTTAAAGATGCTTTCTGAAAAGTTCCCATTGCTCAGAGTTGACTTTCAAACAGCCTTTTGCACTTATAGACTGTCAATCTGGATTTCAATTCCCACATTTGAATGACACAGCCCTACCACAGACCTCCATTGTCATGAATTAAAAACATATTTATGAGCTGCACTGTTTTGCTGAATGACATTTTCCTTCATTATGATAAAAATGTGATCTGTAGTTTATTTTTAGTCAAATGCTAATACACTGTCCTGGTGCCATAAATACTCATTTCTGTAGCCGAAAATAGTCCCCAACAAATGTCTTATAGTATAGTCTGTTAAAATGACAATATCCAACTGTTAAAAAAAAGACTGAGATGCTTTTGATGAATAAAACTATACTGCATAATTGTGGCCCATTTTTAAAGATTTATATCTTCAGTGGGAGCAATTGGCTTGGCGTTGAGTCACAAACAGGATAGGGAAGTCTATCTATATATAGTGTAATTGAGGGATGGACTAAAGCGTTGGTATTTTGGTCTTTTGGGGGGATTGTTGTTGCCAAAAAGAAACATATAGAATAATTCCAGGCTTAACCAACATTACCATAAGTTGAATAACAGCGTGCACAGCGGACTTTAAATCACTATACATGTATAAATATGCAGAGATGACACGTATCACCTACATTCTTTGACTCCTGTTTGAAGAAAAACACCTTGCATTTTCATACAGTAACATTAACTAATGATTCCCATCTGGCTGAGACTGATCTGACCTCAGCCTACATAATGAGATCAGTGTGTTCATGTGGGCACACGCAGATCCAGGAGCACGAAGCGCATTCGTGATGCACAGGTGTCACCAGCAGAGTCACTTCCCCACTTTAACCCCGGGCCCATCTGTTCCATTCATACCCAGTAGAGGCAGGACACAGCCACAGTCAGTTATAAATCGACTGATGATCACCAGGTGCTCGGGAAGAAATATAACGGCTTGCTTTATCTCCAAGAAGTAAACTTTTCCATATCCCAAGATTTATTAATGTTTGCACTTTCCCATACCTGATGATGGATTTTGCTGAAATGTTCAAGTGGAGGAAGATAAAAGGTTTATCAGAGCAGTTTGCTCAGTAAACTGGCCTGGCCATGTCAGGTTTGTACACATGGAAGAGTGATAAAAATGTCCTCTGGATATGGTTTGAAGATAAGGTCTGGCAGGCGCCCAGCTCGACCAACAAGCTACTGAGATTCCTGAATCTCACAGCCAAGTCTTCCTAAATGCTCCCAGAATCAGCATTTAGAGTACAGATCCCAGAACTGATACACTGTTGAATGTAAGAAAAAGAGTGGAGGATAAAGAGATGGGAAATGAACGTCAATTGCAACTGATTGACAACTACCTGCCTTTTATCCACGCTCCCCATTTCAATGAAGAGAGCGCTGTGCTCCAGTTATGAGGGTGGGGAGAGTTAAAAATAGGCCTCACTCAGTCACCACTTAGCCTGGCAATGTGGAGAGCAGATTGTAAATGAGCACAGTGAAGTGCTTGAATGGCAGCCCTTGTCGTTGGCTCTCTGGTCTCTGATACACACACTGAATGTAAAGCAGTAACACACACTGCAAACGATTGAGCAGCAAACACACTTATCATGCATTAAGGGTCTGTATGCGGGGCAGATAACGAGAACAGCAGCTCTGTTGTTCTGTATGAGCGTGAGAGGAAATTATACTTAGTATAAGCTCTACCGTTGAAGGCACGTGAAGCAGCTGAGGACACATGTCCTTCACAGTGTTTGACATACGAGGAGCAACTAAAAGTGACTAAAAACTGGTTACAGAGTGACAAGCTTCTGGCAGGAAACCTTGTAGGTGAGGCACTACCTGACAAAGAGGGATGAAGTGGTTTCTTTGGGCCATAGGGGATGTGACAGACAAATGCCTACTGCACCTCTTTGCATGCAACTAATTTCATTGATTTATGAATCTACCAACAAAGCCGATTACAGTATATGCTGAAGCACTGAGACATTTCATACTTTCTTCACACATTTTCTTAAGTGTGCATGCGACTGACACAAACACAGAATTAAAAAAAAAAAACAATCTCTTCTGCCACTTTCTTTATTGTATCACCTCAGATAATTTCAGAAAATAATTAGCTCCTGCCTCATGCATAACCCATGAGAGGGAAGATCAATACCCATGCTCATTCTGCATGTGCTTCATTAAGCGCACCACGAGGCATCACCTCGACAGAGCTTGAAAAATGTGTTGGCAGCACCAGCAGCCTCCCTCCTGGTCGACACCACTCTCGGGGTAGAGCCACATGTCTGCAAACACTGCTTCACTCTGCTTCAGAGGCAGACTCACATGTCTGACTGCTCCTGCTAACCCACAATGAAGTTTGACCCCGCAAGCCATGGAGAAGTGATTATACAGTGATTATACTAATGAAATGCACAGAAGTGTGAAGGGTCACACTATATAGCACTGTACCTGCAGCCATGATTAATGACCTTGCTAATCACAGTTCTTCCAAAAAAAAGCACTTTCATGTCGAAAGCAATCAAAGACCTTCACACAGCTTTTTTTTTTTTTTTTGCCTGTGTAAATGTCTGTGTATACAAGGTGCAAGATCATGCCAAGCTAGGGAATCTGGTGGGAGGATGTGACCCGGAGCGTGACCCAGAGAGTCTATTAGCAGCACCAGCCTGCTTCTCTGCTGCCGTTTGGCCTCAAGTTGCCCGATTCACATGGTGAACTCTGAGCTAGGCTGAGCTAATGTTACCCTGTCTCTGTACATACAGTACTGATATCAGGACTTTGTAATCAATTGGACACTGTCCAGCTGCATCTGATGTGACTGATGCGAGAGATATATATTATGCTACACTATTCTTTGGGAAGCTATCCATCTGAACTGACTTTAATTTGCTGTTTTGCTAAGGTGCAGTACCAATATGTGTAAACATGCTGCTATTCTTGTCCTTTAACGGAGCATGGGGGTTGTGTGGTGGAACTGCCATTTCAGGAGCTTTTCCTTCCTGCCAAGAATCTAATTATGCGAGTGTGCTGAATGCTCGAAATTTTCTGGCATGAAAATTGTTACACTTGCACATAATTAATACAATTAAGTTAGATTCTACCAAAATGGTATGCATTGGCAGGGAGAAAACAAAAGTATTTGTACATGTTCATGTTCAGATACATTTATTGCACTTGAGTAGGCAGATTTGGTTGCTATACATTTCAGAGCTTAAACAGAACATTTGGCTGTTTTTCAAAACATTCATCAGCTGTACATATACAGAGATGCCCATTGAAAAAATACACTATATGGATTGTATTTTCCCTTGTGAAAAGTGCCTTTCTGCTTTTTAACCATAACAAATTACGCATTACTAAGATTTTACAGGCTGCAGATAGTGGTGAGAAACACATTTGTTAAAGTCAACATGATTAACATCATGACAGGCTACTGAAATTGTGAGACAGATGCTGTGATTTAGATTAGTGATGGTCTAAAAATATCATTTTGTGGGAATCTAGAGTAGAAGTAGAGGGCTGATGCACAGAGGTGTGTTGTTTTTTTTCCCCGTTTTCTGTTTTCTCCTCTTAAGACTCAGTTCTGCATATCTGTACCAGTGCTCTCTTGTTCCAGCTGCCACCGCACCTCAACCAATGCCACATGAGAGCATGCTCCAGGGGCAGCTGTTGTCACATTCCCTGTCACCCACTGCTGAGGGACAGAGCTTTTGTCGGCTTCTCCAGACACAACACCACCAACTCCTTGCCCATCACTGCCAGAGCTGAGTTGAAGTGTTTCTAGGGATCAGGCTGAAACGTGACATTTGAGCTACACTTTCAGGCTTTTCAAGCTCCTTCGGGTCTTTACTTAGCACAGGGGTTGAGGGAGCCATACCGTTTTTGCTTCTCCGCCATCCTGACCAATTGTCTACGTCGTTAACGCTTCCCAGAGCCAGGTGTAGTTTCTGACCGCTCAGCAGTTTGTCTGTGATTCCTGCTCCTCCTCCACAAGTTTCGGGAAACTATTCATTTGGGGCTTTCAATCAAATCAGTCACAATGTTGTTGATGGGAGTTGCGGCTCCCAGGTGGGTCATCTTTCCAGTTCCTGCACTCACTCAGACTCCTAAAATATCCCCAAAAACACCAAGGCCAAGTCAAACCTTTTTCCCTGCAGCAAGGAGGACTGTGACGAGCACACCATGATTAATACAATTAGTATCTCTTGTTCAATTGCACATTGCAAATATTACACACTGTAAATTTAATTTCATTGTTTACATAAAGGAAATGTTCAGAAATATGCAAGAACTTAAACTAAACTTAAAAACTTAAACTGCTTGCCATAAATATTTAAAAAGGAGTACATGACAATCAGAAATTCTCCAGAAATCAAAAAACTTGGTTCTGAAAGTTAACTTTGACAGAGGTCTCAAGGGAAGACCTATGCCTCACTAATAACATTCTGCACACACTCTCAGGGTGAACTTCTCAATTTGCAGCACCAGGCACATAAGTGCAGGCAGAAATATGCTCAGGAATGAGGAATCTTGCAGATAAGCTCTGATTTGATTAACATGGAGCAAGATAGCATATTGTGCAAGTCAGGCTGAACCCACAGGCACGCATCGGGGGAGCTTCAACCTGCCACGGTGAGCAGATGAAAATATACGCCTCTCTTCAGACGTTTCAGCTTGTCACAATCTGAACGCAGACACTCAATCATGGCATCATGCTCTGAGACTGACAGCGGCACTTGTCACTGTGAGGGCAACATAACTGCAGGTTCTTTAAAACCACGGCCAGGTAGGTGAATATAGCTGGGAGCCAAATGCAGACTGACACTGGGCGTCATCTTCACAAAACACATGGCAGAGGATGTGCAGAATCAGAATGTAAAATGAATTAAGGCAGGCAGTGAGTACAGAGCTGGGTAGGGCCTTGTATAAAGATCAATAAAAAGAAACTAATTGAGACTCACAGGTTATTTTGCTTGATACTCAGTGATGCTAAAAGCCAGCCTGCTCATGGGACTAATGCAAAGAGGTACATTATAACCTCTGCATTATTAAACTTCTGTTTCTGTCAGATAGTGGGAAGGGGAGAGTTCTTGAGATCCTGAGCTGAGTAAATATTTGACTGGAACTTCAACACGGCCCACTTAGGGTGGTCTGAGCATTGCTGCACATTCATAGATACATTGTGCATCACACAAAACGCAGCTGGAAAGGATGGCACCCTGAGGAGAAAGATTTGTTCCCTAACTATGGATCTGTCAAACCCTGGTATGGATCACACACTGAAGTTATGTGACTTATTAAGAATCAAAATGTAGGTGTCAGTCTAGATTTGGTGACTGGTGCCCTGCCTTTGTGAGCCGGGTGGCCCTGATGTCAACAAGGAAAACGATTAAAACAATTTGGAGGGATCGGCTGGATTTGGCTGGCTGGCTAATAGTTCCACAGCAGTTTAATCGGGATTTTAGCAATTATTCACACTGCTGTGAATGCACATGGTGGTAGTAGTGATGGGGGTTGGGGTGGAGTGCTGTGCAACTGACTTTGAGAATAACCAAGTGTGCTGTTCATGTCAGTTCTGATCAATGGGTTTAGACTGTTAAACTCACTGGGTGCAGCCAGGTCAGTGAATTAGATCACCGCCATGTGCAAGTCGGATTAAGACTCCAAACAAGATACAAATTTGGAGTAAAGTGGCTCTGTGCTGTGGCAGTGAAGCCATGGTGCTCTGAACACTGACACCCAAGGGCTCTGTTTTCCTTCATTTCTCGTTTGGTTTGAGGTCTGATCAGTGGTGCATAGTGGTTACAACAGGCCCCAGTGCATGCTAGTTACTAGTTACACACACATAAGGCCTATATGTGTCATACTTTACCAACAATGTGCTGGAAGTGGAATGAGTTCTTATTGTTTAGCTATAATCTTGAGACTTGACACTGGACAGTATCAACAGCCAGAGTTCTCCTTTATACACAGGTGTATAGCCAAGGTGGTAATCACTGAAAAGGTCAACACATTGTTAGAGGGCGCACACTCTCTAAAGGCCCCAGTGCAGCCTCCACTGTCTATATGTATGCGCCTGGGTCTCTTCATATTTTGCACCTCAGCCACAGCACAATTTTGCTTTTACAGTATAGTCAGTGTGTGAGGTCTGAGCTTGCATGAACTGTTTTACCCAAAAGGTCGGGCTCTAGATTCCAGCTCATTTCTCAGACAGTTCCCCCGAGACGAGAGGCTAAACAAACAGAAAACATCCTCACCCTGGAGGAGATAAGGCAGGATGGAGCTCCATCCCCGGAGCTACCTAATAAAGCAAAGAGTTGAAACACTGTTTCAAGTCGACTTTTTAGGAAGAGAAAAGCGGAAAACCCTCCATTCCTCAAATGCAGATCACTCTTTATGCAACCCACACACACCGCTTCACCTTACTTCCACGAAATTCAAAGCTTAGCAGACGAAGAGAGAAGCTGTGCCTAGGTACGGTGGCTAAACTATAAACAGAAAATCGTTGTTCAGGGAAGAGATTTAGCAAACAGCCAACTCCCCTGAGACAAGAGGCAAAACAAACAGAAAACATCCTCACTCTGGAAGAGATAAGCCAGGATGAAGCCAAAGCATACTAAAGGACCCAAAACACTTTGAGATACAGAACCACGCTGCACACCGCCTAACAAAGACATTCAGACCACATCATTAAAGTGCTTGACTGACCCATATCACATTCAGATGTGATGTACATAAAATTAATTGAGCTGGGAAACAGCTCGGTTATCATTTCAATTACACAAGTTTCTGTATCGCTGCTCATCACTGTCAGTTCTTTGCTTATAAGTCAAACTTCCTGTCCTTGTTTTTCACTCAAAGATAGAGCAGCTATGACTTCATCAGCTGGACAACGATAACAGTTAAAAAAGCAGGATTTTCTGCAGATTTTTGCACACTGCTGGGCCAAAGAAAACTGCAACAGAGGAAATCCACAGCTTAGAGCTGGCTGTCTGCTCTCCAGCAGCAGCTTCAGAGTACTGCCTCTGTCGCAGATGTGCTCAACAACTTCCTTCCACACCATCAGTGTTAATTTATTACACATTTTTATATGGTCTGTCAAACCGTGTAATAAAAATAGCACAACTGCATAAGTGGGTCTCTTTTACTGGCTTGAAGAAACAACAATAGCTAAATAAAACAATCTCTGGGACTAAAATTTGTGTCACTTTAAGTATTAAAACTGGATGACCTGAAACGTCAAAAGCACAAGCTCCTTTCAAAACTAGCATCAAGACTCAAACTGAGACACTATATTCAGTGGAAGTGGACCTGGAATCCACAGAGGATGGTGAAGGCCTGCGGGCTGAACACATTTGTCCGTTGTAAATTTAACCTCATTTTAAAATATCCTCACTATCAAGCATGATGCCATTCTCTTGAAAAGACATTTGACAAGAGAAGAAGAGTACAAGGACCACCTGACAACATGTTCATGGTTTACTTTGTATTGTATGTATGTAGGTGTAGCTCACCTTATCATAAAAACAACAAATCAAAGAGATGCGTTTGCCTTTTCACACGTGCCTTGGTGCCAGAGGAGTTTGATCACAATTTCAGAAGAGTGGGTGATGAAGAGTGGGTGAAGGCTAAAAAAGTAAAGCTTGTGTGGAAGGCAAACACCAAAAAGTCCTTTAATGTCACAGCAAAATAGCTAACTGTATTGTTATAGGGGATGGTGCTAATGTCTGCACACATTTGTATATAGGTTTATAAGGACATTTCTATCTCTAAGTAAACTGGTAGGTCACATTTTAATAATTATTAATATAAAGCTGATACCTATTCATAAACTGTCCTGAGAGGGGTGAAATAAAAAACAAAACAACTGTAACTGTTTTGGTCTCCAGCTAATTTCTTTGTTCATGACAACTGTACTGAGGGTGATTTTTTTTTATATATAACTCACTCATTCATGTTGTATTAAGGCTTAAAGGTATGTATAATTAACAGGGTGGCTGCTTTGATTGACAGGTGAGTGCCATTACAGGTGGCTTGTCTGAGCACCCAGACTTCATTCAGCCTGCCTCAGGTTGTGTAACGATCCAGGTCTTTGTGATTTTGCTGACAACATCCATATTTATACTGTCTATGGAGTGAACCAGAACAGCAAAGTTATGGACTGTGAAACTTTTAAGACTGTAGAAAGTTCAGATGAGCTGAAGAGACATGCAGAGCCAGCTGGTATAATTCTGGACTACAAGCAACTACTTTCACATACATGCTCTAATGTGGCCCATTGTTAACATAAAGACATTAATCATAACAGCTTTAAACATGCAATAATTGATTTTTTTTTTGTCACTTGTGGGTTGTGGACAACAGTGAATTTGTGGGTCGAGGGGAGCTGCAGATTCAGCTGATAATTCACTTTCACATTGTCGCACTGTTTCCAGCTGTCACTTGATAAATTCGTATTACTTTGACATCTTCAGAGGTAGTATCAGGAAGGCGTCTCGGCTGTAATCAATGCATCAATACTGCCTAGATTTTTGCCTGAATTTCCAACAAATGTATTCAAAAGTTACATTTCCTACTAAAACTATTGTCATCAGAATAATTTATACATACCGCAGCTCAGTGGTTGAACTCTACTACACAGATGTATGGGCAGTGGCTTTGTTTACTGCGCCCACTCATTTCCATACACTTACTTCAAAAAGTGGCAAAGATGCGGAAGACCTTCCCTTGTAATCACAAAGTCCATCTGCCTCTGTGTCCCAAAGATGGACACTGCTCTCTGGTAAACACTAAGAGCCTCAACTTGCTACAGACTCCTTGATCTCTCAGAAAGCCACTCCAGCTAAGGGTGTTAAGACATGGAGCTCTGTTTCTACTTATTACCAGTCATGGTCTCCCTTTGGCAAAACAACATGAGGGGAAACAGGGTGGAGACACCCAAGGAGGGAGAGGCTGGAGGTCTAAATTAATCCCACATGTTCCCCAGGAGGAGACTTTCCAGGCAGCCTCGGCTTACTCGGGTGGTGGAGTACAGCAAACTCTGAGAGCACCTCGCTGCACTTTCCCGCACTTTTCGCCCACACACTGCTGTGCACCGAATCCACATGGATCCATTTAGCTCAACTATGGCATCACAAGGCACAATTTACTTTTTTGGCAGGCACCGGAGCTTCAGAAAGTCACTGCTTCAGAGAAACCAAAAGGACTTTAAATAGATGTAGAGAAAGGAGCACAGTCACGAGCTGCAGCGGGAAACAAAATGAACTCTATTGATCGAGAATACAGATGACAAATTTAAGACATTTCCTCCCTGTTCTTCAAGGCATATTAAATTTTTCTGATTCACGTGCACGAGTGAAAAACACAAGTTCAGAGCTTGGCGGATAGAGCACGGGCTAATTTTAGACAGCGCTGTTTTCTATTAAAGCTCAACATGTGCATGGAAATCATGCTAAGAACATGACGCATCATTTTGATTCTTTAATCACCTGCTGGTGAAGATTAGTATGTTTATACTTACATTCATTTCATCATGCTGATCTAAAAACAATGATCTCACCCTGTTAACAACATATGGTATGCAAATGGCTTTTTACTGGAAAGTAGCACTCTGATTTAAATCCTTCCAGACAGGAAACATATTGTATATGCTGTGTGGAAAAAAAAGCATTGCACTTTGCATTTTGGGATCTGTGTATGTGTACAAATGTACAAAGACAGAGGAAAGTGTTGCAGTTTGACAAGCTTGTTACATTGTACAGAAACAGCATGCCATTTATAATGTAAGAACTGTGTTCACCGTGTAGAGTAGGTAACAATGCTGTTGATTTTGTTGAAGAGAAACAAAATCAGGAAAACTTGCCTCGACTTGAATGCTTGATCTAATTTAAAGCTGGCATCAGTTTGTGTTTGTGTGCCATGTACTGTAGGCAGTCACCCTGCTCACAGATACACGGTGCAGAGCCAAGGAAGAGGATCTGTCAGCATTATCTTAACTTAGTTGTCAAGCAGTGACAGGACGGCTGGGATGCAACGAGATTAGAAGACCTGGTCTTTTATTCTCTGGGCCTCTTTCACTCGTCAATACCAGTGAGACAGACTGCTCAGGCCTACTTGATAGTGGTAGTTCAGGATTACTTTTAATCTTCAATTCAATGTAAGTTTGCCTTTGTACACTGACCACTGACTATCCTACAAGTTGAGTCTGACTGGGGCTGTGAGCAGGAGAGGTGATGATCTGCACACAGTGACCAAAGACGTAGTTCAAGATAAAAAATAACAGACAAAAAACCTTACAGTAACACACCATGGACTACCTTATTTTTCTGCTGTCCACTGTATGAGTTTGTTAAAGGACCTTTGTTGGACTCCTGACCCCCCATTGAGAACCACTACTCTAGAGTGTTACTCTGAGGAGACACAACAGCTGGACATACATTGGCTCGACAGATACTGTATATGACAGTTCCTAGACAGAGCAGACAGGACTGGTTTGTGTGTATTTGTGTATCTTGGCTGTAGTTAAAAGTTTGGCAATGGATTTCGCCGAGCCCACCCAGAGGTCTCTTAAGAAGCATACTCTATTAGATCATTATTAAATCAAGACATTTGTCTGAAACTCACATCTGATCATATCACAAACAAGATTGTCTAACAGTCAGATCGAGTCCACTTTCAGACATGCTGAGCTCCTGCTGGAGTAACACTGAACTGTCTTGCTGCCTCCACTGTTTGAAATGAGACTTTTCGATATTACATATTTTTAAAACATCAACAGAATCCATCCAAAACAAGATTATCTCTTTGCATTTTCACTATGATGTACAACAATAACACAATAAATAAAGTCAATGGAGGTGTAACAACCATCTCAAATTTCCCCCCGACTGAAATTTACTAGATGATCATCCATAAAAGCTTTTTGTTTTAACACAAATACAAAGAATATTGATGACTCTATGGTACATCTTTGGTATTCCAGGGAAACTGGAGTCTTTTTTTAATCACAGAAGCTAGATACATGACCTATCTTTAGAATGATAAAGCTGCACATAAGGATGAGGAAGTCTGGTCTCCTGTCTCTATAAAGCTGTGAGTCGGCAAAGTGGTGCAATAAGGATCATGAATATCTTTACAAAACTTCATAGCAATCCACAAATGGTTGACCAAACAACTGACAGTCCAACACTGCCTTTCCTAGCTGCTGTTAGCATAACCAATGACCATCCTCATGTTATTGCAAACAGACCAATATCAGACCATAGACCACAATATAATAAAAACCTTAATGAAAAATACAGTAAGTTGAAATAAACCACAATTATCTTTTAAAGATTTAGTGTCCAGTATGTAGTTCCTGATTGAAACCCCCTCACCTCACCCTTTACTTCCATAGAGAATCTAGTGTTTAGTTTGTCCATTCTGGGCTACTGTAGAAACATGGGGGTCCAACATGGTGGACTGTGTGTATGTTCAGGTGATTATACACTCATGAAATCATAGTTATGCATATTATATTGCACTTCTGCCATATTCTGTAAATGGAGCCCACTAAATCTGACACACTGCACCTTTAAGGCTGTGAAACTGCAGGAGCAGAGCATGTGTAATGATCTTACAGGTTGGAAACATGTCTTGCGGTAAACCATAAACCACAATAGGAATGAAAATGAGCCATAAACTACCACACAGACTAAAAACGAGCAGGTTAATTTATAACTGTGGTCTCATCTTCTGCAATAGCTCAAAGTGAAATTAGACCTCTTCTCCATTCATTATTGTCTGTCACCTTAAGTACTTTGAGAAAAGCACAAGTGACGAAACCCTGCACTATAATTGTCAATCTCCAGGCCCTCACTCCAAGGTGTTGAATTAGGAGGACCTACAGAGGAAATTACATCGTTATCTAATCTGACAAAGCTAGCCACACTGAACCAACCTAGCCGGTTGGTTCAGTGTGGCTCTCTTCTGGTTATCTTGATTAACCAGGAGACTGCACATGGATTTTATGATTTGGGAATATTTTGGCCCGAGTCATCTTGTACTTCTGTTAACTGTTCTGTTAAGTTTTATCCTCCGTGTGACATGAGGACAGGATAGCTCTTTATCCACCTCAACTGCATGTTGAAACCTAATGTTGTGACAGTGTGTGAGGACAGAACAGTCATATTTTAGGGAATGTTTCTGATGGCAAAATGAGAAGGACAGGTTGAAGACGAGTGAGCTTGCCTTAAGAACTGAAATGTGCTCTCTCATGGGACTGATGGAATATTTTTTATAAAGCCTACTTGGAGGTCAAAGTTGTGCGAGCATGTCCAAATCCTGCTTATTTCTCAGAACCTGAGCATAACATCGGGGAGGCTGAGCTCTTCTGGTTTCTCGATTTGATAGATGCTGGAGTGCAGACGCCGCATGAGCTACTAAGGCATATTAGTAACATGTCAATTGGCAATTTCCTCCTTCTGTGAAACTCTCAGTCCTTGTGACATATATCCTCAATCATACATTTAAATAAACAAATTACACACAAATAAGTTTCCAGCGTCACAGGAGCAATATTTAAAACAGGCAGCCAAGATGAGCTGGTTCACACACTGGGCATAAACAAGAAGACTTAAACCAACAATTCATTTAACTACAGTCAAACACAGGCGCCTCAAAGCCACCAACACCACACACGAGGAAGGCACACAGGCTCTAATGGACACTAATACCAAGCAGTGAGGCATTAATGGTTAGAAGCGTGTTTACCTTTGAGAAAAAGACGACAGCAGCTCAGAATACATAATCACACACAGGACACGGATTAGGACAACATTCAATTTTGCTTTCAGGCCTTCAATTAATAAAACATGGAAAACCCACAATGTTACATACAGCAGAGCAAAGAGGGGGCAGGTGAAGACAAAGAGGGCCGAAAGCTCAGTGTGGGAACCAAGTGTGAGATAACAAACACCTCTGGACTTATATGTTGAAACAAAGGCACATACATAGGAAAAATGAAATCATACAGTTAACAGGATTTATTAGTCCACATTGTAAGAATCCTTATGCACTCATTTAGCCAGCAGCTAATACAGCTTAAAGGCAGACAACTATTGAAATTATAGCTTGTTAAGGTTGACCTAAGATAGCTATTGGTCAGAAAAATGTAACTTTTTGTCATTAAATGTAGCCCAGCTTTTATCCTAAAAGCATTTCCTTTGTGTAAGTATCCACATATTTCACAGTAAAACAGAGGTTCTGTATAATTAACCCAGTAAAGGCACCATGCATACCAAAAGCTTAAATATAGCACCCTTGGTTAATACTGTATCATGGCTGACTGTCATTCCCTGTCACCGGCTGGAAATACCTTTAAACATCTCCACAAGGAGCACAAATACAAAACAATGCATTCAGTGGGATCTGAATGAAGTCGGATTCAATGGATATACAGTGAAAAGGAGGAAACAGATGTGGAAGCTGAAGATTAGATTCCTGTCAGGCCTGTTCTCATGTGCAGCTCTGCTCTCACCCTGGTGATATGTTGGCTCCAACTGCCACCACTGACTACCTCTCTCATAATTCACCTCCACACAGAAAAAAACTGCTGAACACAGGTCTTGTCCAGATGATCAGTTGAAAGTTTCCATTAATTTATCGATGCATATTCTACAGTATGGACTATTAAAGCTTAGCAACAAATGATAATGGCCAGCCTGGATGTTCTGTTTCCTGGGCAGGTTGTTTATGTGGCATATGGTCAAGGCCAGTGATGAAGCCATTCGAAAAGGTAAAAGACAGCTTCTTCATTTCAGCCACACAGAGCTGGGACACTTTAAGACACAGTGAGGGGTCTAAGCTACAGTGTAACAGAATCTCATTATAGACCCAGATAAGGTTGGGAAAATATTATGATGGCTAAAACCATGACTAAAAGCTTAATTTATCATCAGTATTTTTTGTGGTGAGTCGTGGTCATGCTGTGGAGATATAAATAATTCTGTACTAATGTGTTCTAATTCAATCTCTGTGGGAAACACAAACTGTCAGCCGTCAGTATGCCAAACACAGTAACACACCATGGACAGTGTGTGTGTGTGTTTATGTGTGAGAGAGAGCCAGTGCTGGCCCCAGGTCTCATCCTCCATTGGCCATATGACACCGAGTGGCCTGCTGGTAGCAGTGAAACCTTTAACATACTGCGTCCTAGGAATAAAAAAAGATTTGTGCGCCTGGCATTCTGCTGCACATGAGTGTGTATGTAGTTTTAACCCCTGTCTGTGGCTGCCAAACAAAGTTGGTGACAGACATTTTGAATGTTCCTACTTTTGTACATTTTAGATAAAGGCACACTGCTGTTCTGTGACGTGCACTGGTAAATGTGTAGCTTTGCACTCCAGCCAAAGACAAGGCTAGACTGAGTTCAATATAATGGACTCTATGTGTGTTTGAGAAAGAAGGAGGCATGGCCTAATTCACTGCTCCCCGGGGGGGTTCCATTATACCAGACTCAATCCTCTGGACCTTTTACTGCAAAATGAAGGAGCAACAGAGTAAAGTCTTAATCTTCACCCTGAAACCATCTGCTGGGGGATGAACCTTAATGTGTGAACTGAAGTATACATCAAGCAGAAGCCAAGAAGAGCTGATATTATTTTTTAAAAAGCTGACCTCTGCAACAACATGTCTGAAATGCAGGTCTCCTCTTAAAATCATAATGCATTCATTCTAAATAAAGGCCATTTGTTTACCCAAAGCCCTAGAAAGTATACCAAGGAGTGCTGGGATTTTTAAAGCTACAATCCAACCTGCCGACTCAACCCACAAACACCATATGTTTCCTTCAGTCTCAGTCGTTGACCTGAGACAGAGTGCAAAACCACTCAGGCCGTGTAACTAAAGCATTTTCTGTCTCTCCCTGCGTTTGTCTGGGTGTGACAAATCTTGTTCATACAAGTGATGAACAAACTGGATTAACACTTTTGAATCCAATACATATCTGTGTTAATAATTGTGTTTAATTGTACACACCAAAAAATCTACTGGTGGGTATTCAGTGATATAAAATGCTTATTATGCCAAGACAGTGATATCATCTACATAGCCGACATGTTCTATTAGCCACAGTGACACAGGGTGTTTAAAGTGCTGTAAAACCTTCCACCCTTGGAGGACGAGGAATCACTTCCAGCGATATTTTATTTTGGCAGACAGAATGGCTCTGCATGGGATAAAGGTTGGATGATCTATCCCCACAGTCCTCAGTCCAGGTCAGAGGTCCCCTCCTACACCCCACACCCACTCAGGATTCCTTGCAGATGTGAGACTGAGCACGGCGTTGATTTCGCTGATAATCCATTCACCCAGGAGAATGTATGTGGAAATGATGATTCAGGCCGGAGACATCACTCTCCCTGCTGTTATCTCCCTTCCTACAACATCCATCATTCATCACACGGAGGAGCCTGGGACGAAAGCAGTTCTACATAGGGGTCCTTGGCATGATCGCATGACAATGTAATCATCCTGACTGCAGGTGGTGTGGATGAAGCACTGTCACCTGCTTGTCAGAGCGTAGAAATTTATCTGAACTGAATTACCATCTGCTTTTGAGGGTAAGGACCTGTTGGCCTTAGTCAGAGCTAAAACCATAATCCTCATTTCCTCCACAGGAAAACCTAAATGCCCATAAGGTGAGACACTGTGCTGCTGTAGATGCAATAAAACCCAGCTGGGGGACTCCTGCATTACTCCACTCTGGAAACCCCCAAGCCTGGATAGATTATAATGCTCATTGATGACACTGGAACTATCACAACTAAGTGTACCATGAATCAAACACAAGCGCCTGCTGGACCAATGCAACTACCGCCTGCGGCATTTTTTCAATGGAAAGTGACTATCTGCGGCCTAAACTGTGATCTCCTGCACGATCACAGCTTTGTTAAACTTGCATGATTTGCTGGAAGTTTGCCTCGCAGGTATAATGGCTGAATGGTGTGTGTGAGGCTGCACAGCGAGGCAGCACGAAAAGCTGCTTTTTGCAAACACATCTCAGAGCCGCTAAGAGATTCCCCGCTGAGGTAAGACACACTCCGTAAAACAAAAACAAAAGAAAAGATCACTTAATCTACCTAAAGCGGCCGAATCCACACATGCAAACTTCGAGCTGCAAATCCACTCTGGTGTGTTTAATATGGGGGCACACAGTGCATGAAAAAAAAAACCCGGCGTGCAACGAATGAGAAGAAGAGGCGATGCAAACTTACGTGAAAACGAAAAATAAAGTGGTCGATCCCACAAGGAGTGTGGCAGCGGTGGACACTGGGATGTATTTGGTGGGTTTAAATCTCTTTCCAGCGCTGTTGGGCATTCTGTAATTTCCACATTCCTCTATTATTTATTCCGATTGGAGTCGCATGTAGAAAAAGGATCCAGTGTGCGGTATATAGGCCTTTCTATAGCTACTAAAGGTGCAAGCAGTCCGTCTTTTGCTGTCGTTTAAGCCGCATAGATCATAGGATAGAGAGGCAGGAATACACAGCGCTCTCGGAAAGCCTGGAAATCCCACCCTTACAATCCAGCCCACTGGTGAGGTCACTGAACCGCTCGAAAAGGTGGAGCTTCTGGTGCAAACCCTGCAAGCGTCTTCGCGAGAAAATGATCGCAAATATGTTGATTAATCTGCATTTCGTCGGAAGCATTAGTCATCGTGCACTCATTACCAATTAAGTCCTGCGCTTATGAAACCTTTTTTTCAGAAATCCTCACCGTCTCTTGTATGTGTGATGTTTATTAAATGAAATTAACACCATAAAAGTAGCTCTAACTATTGATGTTTAATATTTTTGGAAGCTGCACTTCATGAAGTTGTGATCTGAATATATTCATACACATATACGCTACACATCCACTCTGTTTAAAAACATTATGCACTTTATCCCTTTTTTGTACTTTGTATTGTGTGTGCATTTTATTATAGTCCTGTGTTATATGTTCTTTGTAGCACCTAGGCTTTTATATTGAGTATGGCAATTGTTTACCAAGAGGCAAATATTTAAATGAAACCTAAGTTGTTTAAATTCCTTTACCCACACGATCAACAGACAGGGAAAGAAAGGAAGATGTAGAGGCAGCTTGAAGCTGTTGTATTGGTTACATATTAGTAAAATAATGTGCTTATATATGTCTTTAAATTGTAAAGTCGTGTCTCACTGGCTCACACAGTTGCCCCTCTGACATGCTGCATGTCGGATGGAGTTAACAGTGTCACTACAGCAGAGGTACGCCGTAGTTGTACTGCGGATTTCGGGATCAGAGCGCCCTCAAGTGGCACATGTCGGGACTTATGCGAATTGTGAAAGCCAACTGTTTTGGCTCATGCGAGCCACCGTAATGTTTGTGGCGAAACTGCCTAGATTAGCTTGCCATCTCTTGTGCCGTCTGTATTTTTAGTGTCTTACCAAGAGCCGCCTCTCACTAGATATTTGCACCACAAAGGGTGAGTTTTGTTTTCCTTGGTTGAGTTGGAGTTAACTGTCAAACGCCATTTAGCAAATTAAAGCCATACATCTGTGAGGAGGGCGGCGTTCCAGCTTGTTAACAGTAAACCAATTAAGCTTAGCTAATTAGCTAGCAATAGTTTGCTTCTTTGGCGGCTCGCACGATGTCGTACAGGAAAACTTTGAAACTTATTTGTGGCTTCGCCGGTGGCTCGGCGGTGCTGGTTTTCGCTGCTGCGTCCGCTGACTCCGGCGGATATTTCGGCGAGCGACGCGGGGACGCGGCCAGTCGGTGGTCGAGGTTTACCGTTCTTCAAGCTGCGCAGCCGGCGTGGACACCGGCCAGCCACACGCCAGCACCGACTGGACACTCCTGGGACTTCAACTGGGATAAGTAGGTGTCTCTACACGTGCTGTTTCTTGACTGTATGAATATTTGAACGAAGCTAATACTGCTGTATTTACCTCCATTGTTCCTCCATGTTTTTTAAGGATTCAACTCCACGCTAATGATATGTATCAATAAAGTGACATGCTATTGGCGTTATGTTTTAGATGTATATCTAATCTATGGCTTGACCATTAATACCTGTGAGGTGTAATCAGTGTGGAAGTTCTTTAAAGTACCATACTGTTCATAGTCTCTTTCCACCCTTCAAGCTAACCATGTGAGACAAAGCCACTTGTAATCTCAGGATAACCTCGTTTTAACTTCTGTTCAGGAGAGACCCATCTGCACTGTCCAACGGCAAGAAGAAGGAAACTGCAACAGAAGACCCCAGTTCCGAGCAGGACAATGGCAAACCAAAAGCCACACGCAACATCCTCCTCATCAGACACTCCCAGTACAACCTGAGCGGAGCCAGCGACAAGGAGAGGATCCTCACTCCATTAGGTCCTTATTTCCCGTTCTGTCACTTGGAAAGTTGACCAGACAGCAGTCTGGAGAATCATTTCAGTCAAATAGAGTCACAGTTACACACTGATTCAGTCAATGGACAACCTCTGTCTGCTTGCACATTGTTCTACCCACAGGTTCCTCGATCATTTCTGGCATTTGTCAGGACTGACATTGTTTCTCCACTTCCAGGTCGAGAGCAGGCTGAGTTCACGGGCAAGAGGTTGGCGGCATTGGGACTGAAGTATGACGTCCTGATCCACTCCAGCATGGCCAGGGCTACAGAGACAGCACATATCATCAGCAAACACCTCCCAGGTAGTGGATAGATGCCACACTGGAGTTTAATTCTGTTGCTCTGAGCACAGTTTCAGTTTCTAGGATTTCATAGGATACATTTTATATGAACAATAACAGTCAAAGACAAGGTATCAGTGTGATGCTGCTTTTGGTCTCCTATGCATGTATCTGCTGTTATAATATATCTGTCATATCCTATTTTATCTTTTTTGTATCCTGTATCCTCTGTACAGCACCAGCTAAAGATGGTGCAGAGAACATCACAAATACATATTAACATTTTTTTTCTCTGTGCCAAACGTCATATGGGTCCAGGAGTGGAGCTGCTAAGCTGTGATTTGCTGAGAGAGGGTGCACCCATCGAACCAGTTCCACCTGTCACTCACTGGAAGCCCGATGCTGTGGTGAGAGAAGCTACACCCACTCTACCTCTGTAGATCTTGTGTATATGTATATTCCTGTTCAGGTCTTGTTCAGGTATTCTTGACTTTTTGCTGCTCGCATGTGTGCGCAGGTGTCCTGTCAAATGTTTGTTTAGGCTTACAGCTGCAAAAAAAACAGCCAATACATCAGTGCACTGCCGCAGGAATGGTTCATAAGAAGAGTTAATATTCTAAAATGCCAACATTCCAGTGAATCTGGCACAACAGGTTCAATTTCCTTCATGTAGTTTGCTCTTTTTAAATACTGAAATGTGCCATTGCTACATGATCAGTTGAAACATTTATTTTATGACTGAGGGCTAAAAGGTTTTTGGTTGACCCAACTGAAATACCAGTGATATCCAGCCATGCAGGTCATTTTTGGGTTTCTTCACACCTTTTGAAAAATATTCGACAGCCTCAGTGCGTTCCTTTCCAGAAACACTGTCCTGGATACTGCTTCCAGCTACCTCCAATAAAACGTGGTTACAAAGAAAACTGTTGACAGTCTGTCTGACCAGGCCTGTTTCTACAAAGATGTAGCACTGTTGAGTTTTCATCATTGAAAACCTTCATTTAAAAGAGGAGTTAGAACATGGCTCTAAGACCTGTGCTTCATTGCATGAAAACAGGATTATTGATAGAACAATCCATGTAAACATCATATTCAATAATGAGCTAGTCTAAAATACAAGCTAACATAGATCATTAATGTGACTGTAGCCACCAATATTTCCTACAGAGAGCAATGCAGCAGCTGCCTTTCTGCCCTCACAGCTGATTTAGCCTTTAGCAGGGGTGACTTTTCCTTGCAGTTGGCCTTATTTTGGATTGAAACTCTTCATACATTCCCTACAGTGCACAGCAGCATCATGTATTGACTCTGTACTGACTGAGGGGTTCAGACAGAACCCGTTCATGTGACAAAGGTGGCTTTCAACCTCTCTACCGTCCTCCAGCAGTACCACGAAGACGGAGCTCGCATTGAGGCAGCCTTCCGCCGCTACATCCACCGGGCTGACCCCAAGCAGAAGGAGGACAGCTACGAGATCATCGTGTGTCATGCCAATGTCATCCGCTATTTTGTCTGCAGGTTTGTGTCGCCGGCAGACTCTGTGGTCACGGCTCAGCTGAGGCCCTGCTTTGCTAACCATTGTGTTTTTAAACGATGCTGCAATTGTTTTTCATTTCAATATTTTTTTGGAATATGTGCTTCACTTGTGTCTGTGCTCTTAAAGGAATCCTTAAAATAAATCCTGTTTAATGTAAATATTCAAGCTGCTACAAACAGCCTTGGTGACTGGCTGTCCTTCCTGGGTGTCTATTTAAAAGGGACTCGTAGTTCATCTAGTTAGTTACAACAAGGGTTGAATCTCTTCCATATAGCTACTTACTGGACAATATCGAACTCTTAATCAAAATAATTAAGTGCTTTGTAAAGATTCAGTAGCTCTCGTACTCAGATACTCATCTTTCTGTTCTTCCATCAGGGCTCTGCAGTTCCCTCCTGAGGGCTGGTTACGTATGGGATTGAACAACGGCAGCATCACTTGGCTCACCATCCGCCCTAGCGGCAGGGTGGCCCTCAGAACTCTGGGAGACGCAGGATTCATGCCCCCAGACAAACTAACAAGGACCTGATGGCCCAAAACAACACAGGTTTTAGGGACTGGGTCCGATGCCCAGTCAGTTGGTCGCAGGGTCAAAGCTCAGTTTTCTCCTTAAGTGTCTTGAAAATTAATGTTATTTTGTAATTGAGGTACTGTCACTATGGAGGGACTGTGTGGTTGCGATTACTTCCATGCCATAGAACGTCAGCAGAAGTGTCACAGCTGCATAGCAACTCCTGAATGTAACAGGATTTTTACAGGTGAGTGACTGATTTTTAAACCAAAAAGCTGTATTTGTATAGCTGTTGTAAATGAAAATCTTGCTCTCAGCTTTACATTTGTCATTACAGTGTTCTTCAGTGAAAGATTATGTGTTGTATGGTGCAGCTGTAGTAAATAAAAGATAATGAATGCCTCAGTTTGTCACACTTCTTTCCTGTAATGTCTCCAACACAGCACAGAGACACATTGGCAGTAAAGTAGGAGTGATGTTTTATTGATTAGTTGAAAGCAAATGAGGTCTAGACATACAGAAAGAGAATTCACCATGAAAGTTTTTTTTTTTTATAAAGCACAGAATGCTAAAAGCACAAGAAGCATGTTTTAAGTTTTTTAGGTGCATTTTTGCAAAGTTCCACATTCATAAACATTCAGAGACCAGAATTAGATCTGTCGTCACCTGAGAGCACAAGGATGACAATACAATCTTCTCAGTGAAGTAGTTTGTGCTCCCGGATAAAGGTTTAGTTTACAAAAAGAAATTTACATTCAGAACACTTGTTTCTCTCGACCTAAGTAGAGTGGCAATCTGAATATTCAAAATGATTGGCTTTTATTGTCCTAGACAGCTGATAAGCCCTCAAACAGCAGTGAATTTAACCCTAAGTTACAAATCATTTGGATACAGCAGGTTCTTGCACATTCACATTCTCCGTGTTTTGGAGAACTGCAAGAACCTGACGTGCATACGTTTACTGTAAGCCAATCTTAGGGATTCGTGACATAAGCGCTAGTTTTGAAATTAAAACTCAAACTATTTCTCATAAAGGGTTGAGTACTGTTGATCCCACTGGGAATCAATGCCCAACTGCAGCTTTCAGCTAATCAGTTGGGTCCTTTGTAAGCGTAAGGCAGTTTTTTGTTAACAAGATGGCCATAATAAGCTAATAATTATATCAGGGTTCTGTTACTGTTGAGTTAGTTTTGGAGTCTTTCTGCCCTCTAGTGTTTGAAAACTGCTTAATGCAGCTTTAAGGTGGTCTCAGACTGGGCAATTTAATTTTAAAAGACAAGACAAATTGGAGATTCCACTTTACTGATGGGTGTGTTTTGTCATTCATACTCACACTGTGGGAGATGATATTTCAGAGAAAAAAAACAAACAAAAACTGCACAGTCTAAGGCCGCCAGTAGTGGCAGAAAGGAAAAAGTCAAGACATGTCCAGGAACCACCGAGAAAAGATGGAAAATGTATGCATTTATTGAAGAACAAAATAAAAACATGGAAGATCTCAGTTATCAGTTTTTCCCATGTTCGTCATGATCATCTGTGACCGACGCAGCCAGTGAGGTCGCCATTTCCAGATAGTTTACGCATGAGCTAGAGAGCGTGTGTCCAAACTGACAGAGAACTGGTCCATCATTTCAGAAAATTAAGGCAATTCCTGAACTGAGGAAAACATAGGAAATGGCAGTTGGTTTTAACACCATTAATAAAAACATTTAAATTTTGTGCTACTGACCAACATACAAAAAATAACTTTTAAAATATTGACATTTTACTTTTTTTTAAGAACATCTTCAGTGGGAGAATCCTGTTGAGGATTCCACACTAAGATTTTAGTGATGAACTAACTTTGGGGAGTGCGGCTTGTATTTACGATATTCAAAAAGTTGACTCAGGCTATGATACAGGTGCTTCACACTTGCCACAAATAACACTACCGTCAATTCAACATGGTCCACACCCATACAGTACATAAATTATCAAGGTTTCTTTTTTCCTTTTTAAAGTCTTGAGTGTACATCACAACCCAACGTGATGAGAATTCCTGTATTACATAGGAGTAGTACCATACATCATTAATACAAATCTTCCAGACACTTGTGCATATTTCTGTTAGGTATGTGGTTTCTGAGCTCTGGTGTAGCCACCTTGGTGCAGCTGGGTTTGTAGTAGGGTAGGTGTGGTTGGGGTTAGGGGCTTGGAGAGGGTATGGCCGTACGTGGTGTGAGATGGGGCAGTTAGATAGGTGGCTCATTCAAGTGCTTGAGGCGGATGCGCTGGATGTAGCGAGCATTGGCAGGGCTGTAACGGCTGGGGCTGAAGTCTGGTGAGGTGGCGTGTCGGGCTGGACTGAAGCGACTGGTGGGAGACATCAGGCCGCTGACCGGGGAGCCGGGAGTCTGATGCTGCATCCTGAGTCGTGGTTTTACCGCCGCAGGGCTGGGCCAGCTAGATGACACACAGTAGGACAGTGGTTACGTTGACAGCATTGTTCTTTAGCTGCTAATACTAAAAGTTAAAAATAACATGTTACTGTCCTGTAGTACAAAATGACCATAATCTAGTTGCACAGGGTTAACGTGGTTGTTTATTAACTCCAGTGACTGAACAATTACTGCGCCTGTTGCCAAGATTCATGCTGCCGCCTCACCAACACCGAAGGAGTTATGTTTCCTATGACTGAAACATTTCTCTTCCACTTTTGTTTCTGTGAAATGGGACGGTTAATTCTTCCATGTCCATCTGACACTGACCTTTTCATGCCTGTCTTTTTATACTTAGTCTCTAGAAAAATGCTCCACGCCCTGGCATTTCAGCTCACCATTAATTCATAAAATGTCTCGTCACTGATCACAAAACCTTTTTGCTGCAAAAGTTGAGATAAATCATCTCAGGAACTGTAAAAATATGTATTCTAATATCTTTAGTCTGGCTTTGAAGTCTGAATGCTGTTCCAAAGCTTTTGAGTTCTTGAGAGTATATGAATATTTCAGAGGCATTAAAGGTGTGCATGAAGCATAAAGGATACATTATATCTAACATGCCAGTATCTAGAGGACTGTGCACATGTTAATGTAGTCAATGATGTCATGTAGCAACAATGGTAATGAATTTCTCTGATTAGATGAACTCTTAAACTCAATTGTTTCCCCACACAATAAAAAAGTATTACAGCATTTAACCTTTAATCTAATAATCTGATTTAACCAGCCACTGAGACCAAAGCCTCCCTTTTTAGGCCACGGCACCATCATAAACAACACAAAGTGAAACCAGTTGACTGATAAGAGAGAACAATATGCACTGCAATAAAATGTCAGCCCAGCCTACAAACCTCTGCATGTCTGACACAGAGTACGACTTCATTGTGCTCTTCCACTTCTGAATGCTGGGAAACTTCTGGGGATCGATGTCTATGCCATCTATTGCTGACAAGACTTCTCTGTCCAACTTGGTTGGTGAATCCCTGTAAAAACACACAAGATTAAGTATTATTATCATTGGAACTCTTGTAACATTTCCATCATAGCTCTCAAATTGTGAAATAATATGACTAGAATTGGAGATTACAGCGCACCCAAAATATAAGACAGGAGTCTCTACTTATTTCTAATTAGAATATCAAGTCTAAAGATTGTGACACATCGTTGTAAGACATTATCAGGAACATTTCTCATCATCAGATATGATTTTTCAACTTCTAATACAACCCTCTTATGACTTCTGCAGAGAAACTCACCCATCAATGAAAAGTCCTCTTCTAGTGTGTGGTGGGGTCCTCGGTAGGAACTCATTGGAGTTATCTAAGGACTTATAGGAGGACCCAGAGGATCCTGAGCTGCTCAGGTCCCTGCCTCCATGGTCCCATGACTTGGACCTAGCACAGAAGTTGCGTCCCCCAGATACTGACCCCCTAGTCCTACCCAACACCTCCAGACTCTCCTCAGCTTCAAAATACTCCTCTGAGCTGCCGCTGCTGCGTCTCTCCTCTGTTCCTCCTCCCTCTGTTCTCCAGCCTTGCCCCTCCACAGTCTCGCCGTCCGGGCTGCTGTGACCAAGAGACAGGCGGTTCAGCCCGGGGCTCAGGTCTGTGGCCGAGGTGGAGTCCCGGGGCTCCCTGTGTCGGCTCCCGCCACTGCTCCTCCGCTCCCTGCAGCTGGTGGGGCTGTCCAGCGGCTCTTGTAGCGACATGCGCTCAAACTCCACCATAAGGTTGGAGATGGGCGACAGTAGGCAGGAGGAGGACGGGGACGTGCGGGGGGTCACCTTGTCCCCATTATGAGTCCTATCTCTGGAGGAGGAGCACGCCCCATTTTTGCAGACGACACCGGGCGACAGGAGGCCGTCGTCGCAGCAGCACAACAGGTCCTGCTCAGCCGCTGTTTCGATCAGGTCAGCCCCGCGGTGGTGCAACGCGATGGGCAGGATGTGAAACTCTCGGCCCCCCACTGCTCCCTTCAGGCCATCCTTGGATGCAGCAGAGGAGGTGATGCTGGTGAGTGCGGCATTCTGCCGGTTCTTCATCTCCTCGAGGCTGATGTCATCACCCTCATCCAGGAAGGCACCAACAGAGATGGAGTTGCAGAACTTTTTGAGCTTGCCTGTGACCAGGGATGATGAATGACTACAACATTACTTACTAAATTACATAAAATGACTTATAGTCATTATTAGAGTGTCATTTTACAGTATAATTCTTCATGGCAGAACATTTTGTCTATTTCAGAACTGACAAGAGGCTTTATCTGAGAGCGTTACGCTACAATGACAATTAACAGGACGATCTAGAGTATGTGTGGAAAACAGTTCTTATTTCAGTAATTTATATTTTTGAATAAATATTATAGAATATTTTTTATATCTTTGCTCTGATATAGAGCAGGTGAAGGTACCTGGGGAGGGGGTTTTGAATCTGTTGCTGGTCTCATTCTCGCCAGTCTCTTCGTGAACCAGTGGGCTGAAATCCCTCTTGCTAAGGTACTCTTCCAGCTTGCGCAGCCCCTCGGACGATGACAGATCCACAAAACTGTCCAGAAAGTCCCAGTACTCAGCCCATGGGTGGCCCATCCCATGAGCCAGGTCTCTGTAGAAAAAGTATGAATTATCATTTAGATTATTACATGTCTTATCTTAATAAAAAAAACATTACTTTGTAAGAAAGTGAAAATATTAAAAATAATAGGCTAATTAGGGCTATGTGATTTTTTTTAAAATTTTTATTTAAAAGTCTGGCCCCCAGAGTGTGCTTGAAAAAATCCTTGGACAAATACAGTTGAAGACCTCTGGTGTAATACAACAGCCCTACATGAAATCCTACCTTCATTAAGTTATAATGTTTACTGAAACATGTTTTACAGAGTTGTTGTTGTGTTGTCATTTTGGAGACTATACTAACAGGTGTTTCTATTATTTTGTCCACCCCATTTTATCAAAAAGGGCAGGCTAAAATGTCAGTGACGTACTGGCTGGAGATTACATTTGATAGGATGAACCAGATATGCCCCCACGGTGTGGAGTACATGGCCTGACGTGTATAATCAAAGAGAGTAGTGTTTATTCTGCAAGTGTAAAAACGATTTCTCTAATAAAAAGGGACTATTCTAAAATTCTATCACACTTGTGATACTACAAGACTACAAGGATATTACAAGAAGAAGTAACAGATAATAGTTTAGACAATAAAGAAAAATGAGAACTGGAAATGAACACCATAATTCCAGATAATAACTGGGAATTGTCATGCAGAGAGGGCCACAAAATTACAAATCGCCCCATCTGGAAGGAATGTGAATGGAAAACTAAGATAAGGGTTGTCAGGACTACTCTTATCACATCAAAATTTGTGGATACCTCAAATCAGTGCTGGAGGCACTGTGGCATGGTAGGAGACCACACACATATATTTTGGGTCTGTCCAAAATTGTTAAGATATGGGCTAAATATACAAAATTAAATAAAAAAGTGTTTAAATGTAGATTGGAACTTCTACACAACCATCCTGTTATGTGTTAGGAATATTGCCAGAAGATCTAGAAAACAATAATCAGAGAGTATTGCTGAAAGTCCTTCTTCTAATTGCTAAGAAGATTATTACAATCTACTGGCTGAGGCCACAGCCCCCCACAGCAGCACAATGAAGAGAGAAAGTTAAGGATGTTTACTAAATGGAAAATATAACCACAAGGTTACACTTGAAAATGATGAATTCCTGACTAAATGGTCTCAAATCATGTCATATTTCATTAATTAATATGACCTTTGAGGTGACTGATGTGTTTTGTATGTGTTTGTTTGTTTGTTTGTTTTCCCTCCCCTGCCATTCAAATGTGAATAATGAATGTTTGTATATTGTATATTCACGTTCTCACTCAGTGAATGCGTACCACTGCCCACTTTCAAATATGGACTCTGTCTGGACATTGTTGTCTGTCGTTGTCTGTGTGGACAACTATTTCCTTCAGTGACAATAAAGGGGAATGATGTTCTGGACGTACCTGCCCACTCTCTCTGCCCCGCGGTCAGGATCGGACTTCAGAATGTGGTGGAAACGCTCCGCTCGGTCTCTGGGCGGCGTCTTCCAGGAGCGACGGAAATCATCTGCCTACAGGATGAGACCATATCGTACTGGTCACTAAACATTTTCAAGTGACGCACTGCAGTGATGCATTGATGGACTTGAGTAAACTTAGACAGGTATTCAGGTAAAGAACTTGCTTTAGAAGGACTCAGCGGGCCAGCAAAGGCAGTGACAGTCATCACTGGATCCATGGGGCTTCTTGCATGCCACTCTCTCAGTGAGAGACTTTCTGAGGACTCAGGTGACCACAGGTCACCAATGATGGGCTGAGAGGTGTTGTCGGTTGCCCTCAGCAAAGGGATATAGCAGCGGTCTGTGAGACAATGGACAATTTAAAGTTCAGATAACATATTCGATGGACATGACTTTTATTACAGAACAATGACCGCATGCATTTTCAATGAGGGTATCAGTGGGAATCAGACCTTAAGCTGGCAGTGAACTTCAAAACAAAATATAATTTAGTGTCGGTAAATATCTGTTGCTGTCAGTCTGAGTTCAGGACAGTGAGAGTATGCCAAACTCCATGCTCACACGCCAAATTCAAAGCAAGCGCTATAATGTGATTTGCAATACAACCTGGTTAGTAGTTTATTCAATAGCATCCACAGCCAGTCACAATAACTCAGTTAGGCCTGATTCAGACCAAATCTGACACTGTGGAAAAAAACAAAGAAACAAAAAGAAACAGAGCGACCTGTCGCAGAGAAGTTGAGCCAGATTCAACCTGACATCACGCTGTGAAAATCAGCATGGTCAAAGTGCTTTACAGTCATGGGAGCGAGGGTATGCCGATAGCAAGGAAACGTTAATTTCCGAGTGTTTCACAGCAGCTACATTCATCACAAATAAACACACCCACACTGCAATCCAACTAAACTGCAAATGCTCGATTTGGTCTGAATATGGCCGTACACCAGTCCATAACACCTTAACCTGCTAATGATGTTATCAGACAACATGACACCATTGCACCACAGCAAACAGGATGTAACATGCTGCATCTATTTAACCATGTATCTCTGTGTGTGAAAGTTCACTGAATGGCACTTGCATGTGTTCTTCAGGAAACAGGAACAATAGGAACAAAAGCCTGTTATGTTTTAAGTATGATGTGTGTCCTTACCCTCCAAATAGTCACTTATCTTCTTCTTTACTTCTGGGGTTTTATTTTTTCTGCTACAGATAAGCTGTGGAAAGGAAAAACAAGAAGTACAATTGGGAATATGTGTACAGCTGACAACATACAACTGTTGCTAGATTAGCTGGGGGAAAGATTTCGCGCATGCTCATCTATATTTAGCCTTCCATGTGCAGTGAACGATTGTTGCCAAAAGATTTAAAAAGCAAGCTGAAAGGTCATAGCTTCAAAACCTGAGTAAGCATAACTGTACCTCCCTCAGCAACTACTGGCAGGGTGTCAGTGTTCAGCAGTACTGGGCAAGGCTGAGCAGCTGCTAGACAGCTCCATATTTACAGTACATGTACACATTTATGAAGACCTCCTGTGTAATAAGCTCCAGCAACAATAACACAGGCTATGCTAAATGTTTCTTTCTCAGTATGCATGTTTAGTTAAACAGGGGTTAAAAAATAAAACTCCTTACATCACATGGTTTCTGGCCTTCCTTGTTCTTACAGTTCTTATCAATGTCAGGATGCGAGCACAGGACATTAACCACGTCTGGGCACCCAAACTTACAGGCAAAGTGAAGTGGTGTTTCAAAGCCCTGGAACATACAGACAAACACACCATATGAACACAGCACATTCACTACTTCTTGAAAGAATCTAATTTAACCTGATTGCTAGCTGGTATGGTAACTTACAGCCTTATCTGGAGTGTTGAGGTAAAGATCTACAATGTAGCGGATACGTTTCTGCAGCATAACTTCCTGGTCGTCCGGGTACATGAGGCGCATGAACTTTGGGTTTTCCAAGGTGTCCAGCAGCAACTGGGCGATTCCTGCCTGGTTCTCCTTGGCTGCCACATGCATCACGTTGTACCGGCAGCCCTCCTAACCAGACAAAACAGTGTATGGATCAGGACATAATCCTCTTTAATCTCCTGCTGACAGGAAAGGCTTCATTTTTTTCCCCAAAAGCAGCATCTGACCTTAAGCACCTTCTGAAGTTAGGGATTTATCATCCAACACTTCATTTTTTATGTTTGTATTATATATTATATATAATATAGCAGAATAAAGTTTGCAGGTTTAAAATATCAACTTCTGCAGACTGATTTAATGCTTTGAAAAAACAAAAACTATCAGTACTATTTTTATTTGATTATGCGATATTCAAGACTCTTATACAAACATATGCCCAGTATTATTTTTGTCTTCATTTTCACAGCTAATGACAAGGTCACTGTGAGGTTAGCGCTGCTGTAGAAAAGATGTTTACATATCAACAAATGACGTTCCAAATAAGGCTATGCATCTCTATTAATAGCAAAGAGTTCCACAGCATTTGAGCTTGTTGCAGTCGTACTGTTGTGGTTTCTCAAACAATGCTTCCTCTTAACTTAACTACCGTATTTGTCCTATGTTTAGGAAACTGGTTTAGAAATTTGCTATAAGAAGTGCCTGCTCGAGTCCACCAAGAGAAGAACTTTATGTTCCCACCTGCACAATAGTGGGATTGTCCCCTGAGCCAATGAGATAGCGTGGGTTGTTCCACACCAGCTCGTTGAAGGCCACCTCGTCGCCCTTCTCCACAGCTTTCCTCAGTTTGGCGGTCAGGTCCTGGGTGCGTGGGCTCTTGAAACTGTTGGCCCGCTCCCGGTTGATGGTATCAACCTCCATGTTGTCTGGTTTGAAGAGAGAAAAGTGAATGAAGGACAGATGCTGGGGCACACCAGGCTTGCACAATATTTATTTTAGATACATTTTCCAAATTATGATGATCAGCACTTGAATTTAAGGCAGCAAAAAGAAGAAACGTCACTACAAAATATGCAGATTTAATACAGAGAACGTTATATTGTTTCTAAGAGTGCTAGCCTTCTAACAAGACCCAAGGTCAGTGTGCTATACCTTAATAAAACCTCCACTGGACTTCTAATGCAATATACAACAGAGGGTATTGATTAGTGCCCTTACTACAAAGAGATCTCAGACATTCTATCTACTTACCTTTACTAACAACCGGGCCCGGTTTGACTGGAGATACACAGGGTGTAGATTTGTTGGGAGAGGGGAAATAGTCACAGATCCCCTTAGCAAACTTCTCAGCAGCTTCACGGTTGGGAAAGGCTTTGAAGCGGGCTCCCTTCATCATCTTTACAGCTTGAAGGGCATCCTTCTTATCAGTGTACACATGTGCTCGCTCTACAGACAAAAAAAAAAAAAAAACAAACACTGAGAATTTGCTTTATTTAGCTATTTTTATACACAATGAGCATGTGTTTTTGCTTGTTTCATTTATTACTGTGGCTTTTAAACTTCTGGTCTGTTTTTTGTTGGCATTCTTTTATTTTCTGTCCTGTTAGCACGTCAAGACATATTTTGATAACTACTTTTGCAGTTGCAATAAAAAATAAAAGCCTGCCTTGAAAGATTAACATTACCAGCATTGATTTTTGTGGTAGCTCAAGATTAATGTGATCAATACTCTATTCCAGAGGTCTTACTGCCTGCTGTTTATCACCAGAGAAAAGACAACAAATGTTTTCATCCAATTAGCAAACAGCATCCAGGTTCTGTATTTGTTTAGGTGTACTTTCCCTCCTAAGCAAACACAGAAACTGGACAACAGTAGATATGAATAAAAAAAAACAAACAAACAAAAAAAAACAAGTAACATGATAATCGTCAAGTTAGACTTTAGTCTTAAGTTTGTATAATGCCAACAGTTTTGTTTGGACTTAATGTTTATTGTGTATGCTTGTATGCTTTCATCTTGTAGTTAAACCAGATGGAAACAACAGTGCGTTTTTTCTGGGGCATTTCTGCCTCCATTTGATAGCGGTCAGTTGAGAGGTGACAGGAAAGAATTGGAAAAAAAAAAAAGGGAAATGACATGTCATCCCTTCCACTGGAATCGAACTGAGGACGCTGTGATTACGTTACGGTTTGTGTTTTGACCACCAGGTCACAAGGAGACCCAAAAAAAAGGATTAATCAGAACAACTAAACACATAAAAAACATGTAAACAAGCATGAATATCATTTGATGTTGTGAACAATTACACTGTATTTATAAAGCACTTAACAACACTTGTCACATTCACCTATTCACACATACATTCATTCACTCACTGATGGCAGATGCTGTAATGCAAGGTTCCAGCCACTTATTACATTCAAAGTGTTCACAATAATACTCACTAATATACACCCTCTTTCATCTTCCAGTTTAGTATCTTGCCCATAAATTTAAATAAGAGACCCTCTACCGACTGAGCCACAGCCACCCATGAACTCCACAACGTTACCACAATGTTGAAATTAAGTGTTACTTTGAATGAGTTACTGCTGTGTAAGTGCTTGGACCACAAATTTATACACAAAAAAAAGATTTTCATCATGATGAACTGCCTTGTGCACTTTTTCCACTATGAAACTGCGTTTACGTGGCCAATTACTTTACTGGATGTTTATGTTTAGACTGACGATCAATAAACAGTATTATGTAAAGTCTTCTCTCATTGAATACAATGAGATTGTGTGAAACAATGCAGGACTTACAACTACATTTGAGGTCCAGTCATGGTTTAAAGGTTTTTATCTTTTCTCAGCTAAACTTTTTTCCTCCAGTTCTCAAATTCAAGACCATCTGGCAAGTAATTCTAAGCTGAGATGACACTTTTGCAAGCTCTCAATGTCACACAGTATGACACTGCACAAAAGTAACAAGAGCCGCTCTTACCATTTCTAGCCAAAACATCCTCCCACAGTGGACATACTCCGTAATAAAAGGTTGGAGACGTTTGTGCCTGCTTCGAAGGGGTTTCCAACTTGGACTGACAGTTACTGCCTCCAGCAGAGCTTGTTGAGGTCGTCTTTACCAAGATCTCCTCTTCCTCTGGAGGGTTGAGACCCACACCGTAGCCAAAGTCCATCTCTTCGCTGGCAGTCTCAGGTTTGCTGCTTTTTGCAGCAGAAGTCGACACAACTGCTGAGGTGGCACATGACACAGGTTTGGCATGTTCGGCAATGGAGGCCACACTGCCCAAGACACCTGCTGGAGAGCTGGTGTCTGATTCAGTAGCACTGGTCTCTGGCCCGGCCAAGACTCGGGCTAACTTCCTCTCAAAGGTGGCTCGGGTGGTAGCTGTGATCGGGCCGCACTTGACATCTGCTCGGGCAAACTCCTCACGCAGTTCATCAGCACTTAGCCCTCTCAGCCTGCTCAGAACCGCCTCCATGCTTCAGCTCCCTACAACACAGCACAATACACGCAATTACAACCAGCAGTTGTTAATGAACTGAGCAACCATATAGGGAAATGTAGTATTTAACTTAATATTATATCATAAAATGTCAGACTTCTTCAAGAAAGATTTCTTGAATATTTGTGAATGCCAATTAAAATTGACTATAATAAATATAATTTAGACAAAATGAAGTGAGCAAGTCACACAGCTCCACTACTATTACTTACAAATAACAACCCTACATTCAGAAATTCAGAATATAGTTTTGTATTATTTAATGTGCACTATTGATTAGTCATTGCTCAGAAAACCAAACATTGGTGAAACTCTAAATGACAGAGTGAGTTTAGCGGGGTTCAACAGCCTTCAACTGTTCTGTGTACACATAAATTAAATGTCATCCATTATTTCTAAGACTAAAACAAGTAAAAAAAATATGATAGAGACTGATTTTACCAACGAGTAAACATTTGCCCTTCAGTGCCAAGCATTTGCAGGCATGCTACACAAATCTATTGCACAGCTCATGTGAGCTCCATGGCCACAAAATCTTTTACAAATATAAGTCATTGTAATACAATGAGGCAGGTGCTACTGAGGTCCAATGTACCCATATTCATAACGTATCATATATTATAATAATATATATTGTATTGTGACACAACTAACCACAATAATGTAGGACAAGCATCTGCTAGCTAGCTTGCTAACCAACAAGTCAGCTTTAGCAGCCGGGCAGTGTGCCTGACGAAGCTAGCATGAGTGAAACTGCTCAGGTGAAAATCTAAGCTGACACAGTGAAGCACGCATCTTGGACTGGGACATTAACGATTACAAATACATGCAAACTGGATATATTAGAACAATATTAGTCGGTTCATTCGCATGCTGTCACGCCCAAATATGTCATTCGAGGTGGGTTTTCGGGCTGTAACGTAACAAATTTGATACGTCTTCGTGGTGATGATGCCGATAAAAATCAAAGAGTACGTGATGACATCTACTGACAAATGTGCACTCATACTTACCGAGGAACATTTTTATTTAATACACGCGGAGCTGTGAGAAATCGCGGTTAGTTTTGCACAGATAAACTGTTGGATAGACACAAAGCTAGAGACGGTCTGGAATAGTCTCATTGTTTACAACATGTTCTGCGCATGCTCAGTTACAAGGGAGGGCGCACGCTGCATTTCGGACCAGTGGGAAAACTCGGAATATCGACGACTTGAAGGTGAGAGGCACCGAAACAACGTGAATTGTCACGTTTCTGTCTAAAACACTAACGACGTCCTATCATTATTGGGATCCTAACATTACGCCAATTTTGTCTCATGGCCACTTATCTTCGGTAATCATAACCTCATAACATCTACTAAATCATCCTCATTGTTGTTAGAAGCCACACAACAAAAGCAGGAATTTCTATTAATGTGCATCGGAAAGTTGTTGTAACTTGGCATGACAATAGATTTTATTCTCACAAAGTGGTCCGTGATTTAAAAAAAAAACACATAAAGTGGCTTAAAATCGTATTTGAGTATATCTCTTATATTTCCGTACTTCCCCTAAGTTGTGAACGCAGCATCATGCTGTCCTATAGCAGACATGACTAATCCAAGGAAACGATAACCTAGCGAACTCCTGTCTAAATATTGCTGATTAACAACACATTGACCTATTTAAAATATAAGAACATTACACACTGGTGCAAATGTAATGTCGGTATAAACACCAAGCAAGAGAATATTCGCGTTGACACAGTCTCGTGCATGCAGGCCAACTTGGTCCGGCATGTACGAGGCTAGCCAACAAAACCTCACGCTTAAGATATTCATACCACATTGAATATGACCATGTGGTGACTCATTATGCATTAGAGGCGGAAGCAAAGACAGTTAGAGTAAAGTAAGCTACACGACCGAGTGAGGAAGTTGTTTCACAAGCATGCTAACAGTCATTAGCCACTTAGCAAGACAAGTAGCTAATCACCGGTTAGCAGTAGCATACGGTAAGAGCAGAGTTTATATTCTTACCGTACACATAACCGTGAAAATGTAGCACAGTTAACTGTAGTGGACTGTTAGTTAAACATATTATCATTTTAAAAACAGCATGCCCACCTCCGCCTCCTCTCTCCCCCGGTTACTGTTGCTAGGTGTCTTCTCACCGCGACGGTTTCAAAATGCTGAGAGCGAGGACCCGCTACTGTCTAACACATTGCCTGACCGAAATGACTGCTTAAACTTGGGCAAAAAAGACCGAACTTGACACATATTTATAAAGTTTCTGTAGACAAAAATGAACCGAATGAGCACAAGCTGTTATGACGGATGAATAGTGCAATTTTATGATAAATACAATCACATCTCTCAACACAAATGTTAAAACAGGAATGAATCAATTCCAATCTTTGAAAAGAAAGAAAAAAATAGCAGATACAGCAAGGTTTATGCATTGAGCGCATGTGCCCTAGCAAATGTTATTACATACTACCCAACGTTATAGTGAAAGGTAGTTTGGAAGATACAGTCCAAAATATTTTTTTCAGTACAGTGTAGCAATATATTTGCTGATATTTCCTCAATAAGCATTCTCCTCAAACAGTTTTTTGTCCCTTTGTAAATTCATAAGCATACAATGATTTGACATTTTTTTTCAGTGTGGAAATGAGCACCAACACAGTGGCTGCAGCACAGATGCATGCAGAGAGTTACTGTATCATCCAATGATCCCCTCCACACTGAAAGTTTAGTGTAGCTGTACTAGATTTACTGTCAGCTTTGATTCACGATTTGTATTTGATATCTTGTAATTCAGCTTTGTTACACTATTAAACAATTATGATAACTTTACAATCATACAAAAAGCAAGTGTATTTATATATTAACCTCTGGAAACAATTAACTTATCCCCTTAGCCATGAAACAGCCAACAAGTATAACATCTGATTTAGGGGTAGTCCTTTTTTGTAAATACAGTATGTACCAAACGTAACAGAACATGAACACATCTCATTGCAACAGCTGTTAGAAGTAACATCTCTGCTTAATCTTACAATTTACTCTCTGTCAGTTCATCAGAGTGTGCAATGTCTGTTAATGTGACCCACTTATTTTACAATATAGCATTCTTTAGTAAGGATCTGCACACATATACAATAAACATATTACATCTTCAACACACCCTCAGCAGAAATACACTCATTCAAACCAACCTAGTCCTTTACAGCATATTAAAGATTGCTTAAGGCTTTTTTGCGTACAAATTACTGCAGTCCATGCTAGACAAAACACCTCCATACATAACTGAGATAAATGTTTTTAGAGTTTAAGAACCGAAGGTGATGGGGTTACAACAAACGTAAGAAACACTGCATTTTAACAAGAGGCAACACCAAAACAAAAATGACCACAATTGTGCATGACTTTATGAAAAGGAGTGATGATATTTCATCAACAACTGCTTGGAAACCATGTGGATGTGTTACTACGTCTGTAAATTATAGATGAGCAACTTCACTTCTACACAGACACAAAGAAATGGAAGAACAGTTCATAGCCAGTCTGTGCAGAATCAAGATTTGTTACCAAAAACACTTTTTTGAAGTAATGTCAGCCATTAAACAGCATCAAAGCCACTGATTTCATATTAGGAGCAGGATGACGCCTAAATACCTTTTAGTGAGAAAAACTGATGACTCAACAGGCGAAAACTGGCCCAACAGATCAGTTTAACAACTAGATAGATAACAAAACTGAAGATGGGGAATCCTCCGGAGAGGCTGTCAGGTAAGTTGTAATTCTTTAACTCTAAATAAATAAAATTTGACAATAGCATAATAAAAATATAAACAGAAAATAATAAAGCTATGGTATGTAAAGTATTACTCTGCGAAAGCACTTCTGTGCTGATGGGAGAATGCCAAATGTTGGCAGCAATTGTTAAGAAAAGAGAAAGGGAATAAGGGGCTAAAAGTGCCGTTGTGGATAAAACTCCACTCTCCCTCTATTGGCCTGAGAAAAGTTTTTTTGTTATGATTGCTGTGGTTCTGCTTCATTGTTATTTTCCACCATGTTATTAAGCGGCGTTGATGATTTGGAGATGTTGTTTTGAAGTCCCAGTTGAGCCAGTTCCTCCTCTGTGTTTGTCCATGAGCTCATTGACTCATGTACTGTTACTGTGTGTTCCTCCATCTGCCTCTGGAGGCTGTCCATCTCCTCCCTAAGAAAAACAAGAAAACAAACAAAGCTCAGCACGACCCATCAAAAAGCTTTGTGTATGTTGATCATGTTAACCAAGTCAATTAGTTGAAATAAGATGCTTACTTAAGCTGTCGTAGACAGTTGTGCAGGTTGTTGAGGGGCTCCTTGTTGACAGATGTTGATGGTTTCAGCAACTCATCCAACAGGGTGGCAGGCACCGGGCAGTCTGGGATCTTAACTGGCGTCACTGGGTTGGATGGGTTTCCTTCACTTTTTAGCTCCATGCGCTGCTGCTCCAACAAAACCAATCATCACAGACATGTATTTAGTCATTTATCTTATTTGGCATTATACTTAGAATATTGGCCTTTAAATCTTTTTTAAGTGAGGGTGGGGAGCATTACTCATGGAAATTAATGGGTACTTCCCAGCTGTGTTAAAAAAAAAAAAAAAAAAAGCCAACTTACTGCTTTCCATGTGAAAATGAAAAAAAAAATACTGACACACTTTTTCCAATTACTTCAGTTATAATTTTTGTTAATACGGTCTGATGACAAGTAATGCTACATAAGCTAACTTTCTGACAGCTTTCCTGCAAACGAAGCCAATTAAAGAGCAACTTAACACTAGAGCCAAGGTTGTAGGTCAATACTGGTTCATTAAATAAAAGCAAATACCATTTAAAATTAGTACAAATATTTATTGGTCTCCGCAAAATTTAAGAAGGTGCCATGGCTGGAAAGCTTGTTGACTAGCACTGAAACCGTCACAGGACAAAACAACCTTTCACAGGGAAAACATACCTTCCTCAGACGGCTCTGTTTGAGGTCCTGTTTGAGTTGCTGGTTCTGTAGCAGGACCGTCTTCATGCTGTTCCTCAGCTCACCCACTTTGGCCTGCAGCATAAACTTGTCCTTCCTGGTAGTGCTCAGCTCCTCCTGCACTGACTCCAGCTCCACCTTGATGTTCTGAGGTAGAGAGTAATCTTTGTTATTAGAGACCTTTTCAAAAAGGATAAGGTGGTGTAATGACATTAATGCTGCATAGAAATAATTACAGTGCTCAATACACCCTTCCTCTCCCTCTAGACACTTAACTATAGAAACATTTCATCTCTTTTTAACATCTGGTTAAGTAGCATACTTTGTGTCCATATTTAACAAACCAATATTTACCTGCAGAGCTCTCTGTAGGTTGTCCAGCTCCCTGTGGTGACACTGCTCCATCATCTCCAGCTGCTGCTTCTGAGCCTCAATCTCCCTCTGCTTCTGCTCCAGTTCCCATTTCAGGTCCTCAACCTGAACAAGAGGTCCATGTCAGACATCAGTGTGTCACAAAGAGTTATCCTCCAGTAAAAAGTGATGGGTTAAACTCAGGCTGAAAATGATTTTAGAGACAGAGAGAGAACACTTGTTCAGAATCCTTACCTCTTGGTTCGTGAGGGGCTGCTTAGCCAGCTCCTCATCCAGTTGTTTCTGGAGGATCTGGAGATGTGAATGGGCCTCAGCCAGCTCCTCTTGGAACCTGGATACCTCCTGAGCATGCTGCTCATCCTGAGCCCTGCAAAATATGACATATTCAATTATGCACCGCTACTGCAGATTTTGAAACAATGGTGAAATAAAAAGTGCCAAAAGTCAAATGCACATACTGTAGTTTCAAAGATTCACTCTGCAGAGCTTTGACCAGGTCCTCTTTGGCTTGCAGGTCCTTCTTGATCTCGGACAGCTCCAGCATGGCTGCCCTGTAGTGTCGTCTATTGTGGGCTGCTTCAGCCTTTGCTGCTGCCACCTAAAGGACACATCACATCATTACAACCCGAAAGACCCCAGAAAAGTGACTTCAGGGTGCTTCAGATCAAAGACTGGTGTTGACAAAAAGACAAAAGCTACCAGGGACTTACTATAGACACATAACTATTCAGCTGTCGAACTTTTAGATTTTTACAAGGCTTCTTATGGTGACATGCAAATGATCTCCATATATTGAAATGGTCTAATTTGAAAGGCAAAATAATGTGCAGTTGGCATTGATGTGCAGTATGGAGCTCCTACCTGTTCTTTCAGGTCCTTCACTTTGGTTTTCTCTTTTTCCAAGGCAAGCTGTAGAGTCTGTACCACTTGCTTCATTTGCTGGTCCTCTTCCTCTTTACGCTTCAGAACAGCTTGAACCTGACGAATGACAGAGTGCAAGAAGAAAATTCCTAATCATTTTTTTTCTATTTTGCTATTCAGGTGACAAAACACAGGGTTAATAAAATATACGAAAATTATAAGATGCAAACTTATTTTTCACCTGTAAGTTGAGTTGGACAAGATCTGCCTCTCTCTTAGCCAAAGCAGTTTCCAAAATATTGGAATGCTCCCGCAGTGTATTGTGGGACTGTGCCAACCCAGCCAGTTTCCCTTTTTCATGTTCCAGCTCTAGTGCTAGCTTCTTGTTGGCGTCTTCTAACTTTCGAATCCTCTTCTTGAAGCATCGTGACTCTTGAAGCTGTGAAATCAGTTCGTTTCATTAATACAAATTCACAGCATGCATGAACTGATGGATTACAGAAGTGTAAACATGCTATCAAAAATGCTGTCAAAAAACATAATGTTAATAATTCCAACAAATAATTTCCTGTTGGACATGAAGAGCACCTCAGTTCAAAAACCTGAATATATATATATGTAATACCACAAAATGACACAAATCTATCATCGTTCACCTCATCCTCGAGCTCCATAACCTTCTCCTGGTACTCCTCCAGCTCTGTGGAGGTGAGGGTGATCACTTCCTGCAGCTCCTTCTCTAGCATGGTCTTACTCTTGGACACAACCAGCAGCTCAGCTTGCAGAGCTTTAATCTTCTCCTAGAAGACAAATAAAACCACACTGCATTTTTATATACACACTATATTTTAGGGGCAGTTATCCAGGGTTATTTACAAGATACATAGAAACATATAATGCTCTGCTGACTAACAGGTTTATACAGTACCTGTAAGGCCTGGCTGTTTCCCCCATCAGACACCTGGGCCTTGAGTTTGACTAGCTCTGCCTCAGCCGTCTCCTTGTCAGTCAGAGCTTCTTGGAGCCTCCTGCTCAGGATTCCCACAGCGTTCTCGTAGGCCTTGTGTTTGGCCTTCATCTCCTTCTGAGCACTGGTCAAATCTGTCCCCAGCCGCTTCATGCGCACCTTCTGCTCTGAGATGGCCCTATATGATACATATAAGAAATGAAGAAGTTAAAAATGTCTATGATAGTTAATCTGATAGTTATTAATAGGCCATACATACATACGACTACAAGATACAGACTACAGGTATAGAGACTACATCTTTAAAAGTCACGTTTAATTGACAGATAAACAGAGCGTAAAGGTATAGATGGATGGACTTTTCACATCACATGTCCTGACTCATATGACTTTTTGATTATCCAGAGTTGTACAAGCAATGGCCTTTATTTGTATTTATAAATAGCACTTGACAACAGAGATATGTATTATGGTCCAAGTCATTACTGTGTGCATCATTCAAGCTTCCAAAACCTCCATGCAGCACATGACTCACTTTTTGGCTTCTCCCTCCATTTGCTCCACCTGTTTCCTCAGGCTTTCATTCTCTTCTGTCACTGCCGCTAGCTGGCTCTGATCAAACTGTAGAGACTGAAGTGGGAGAAGCACAAAATACTTTACATTACAACACACTAAAACAAACAGTGTAATTACATCTGCTAATACTACATTCAAAATAAACTTACTTAAATATTGAGCAAAATGTACCAAAAATGTAATTACCTGGATCTGGGTTTCTAGTTGATCCCGCTCTGTCTGAATGGCTTGCAGATGAGCCTCCATGTTGTTCATCTGCTCCTGGACTCTCACCACCTCCTTCTGTAGTCGGATCTGCTCCAGTTCTACCTTCTGCTTCTCCCCCTGAACGCCCAGCAGCTCCTGCTTCAGGTCTTTCACCTCCGCCAACAGACGCTTTTTGGTGGACTTGAGCTCACTGATCAACTGGTCTTTGGAACTGGCGTCCCGACGGTAGGCTTCCACCATCACCTGGAAAATAAATAATTGTTTGTCTAAGCAATGAAGTGAGTATTCTCTCCTTTCAAGGAGTGCAAGTAGTCTTGACTATTTGTCTTGACTGAGATGGTATACACGAGGGGTAGTCAATTATGATTTCAGGAGGTCCGGATAGAGAAACTTTCCTCATGTTCAGGTCTGCAGCATCGTCATGTTTAAGTTGCATTATAATTTAGTTAGACATGAAAGTTATTTTATATATATTGAAGCAGTATTGTCATTGTATCAACATCTGCACTGTGTGAAGTCAACGACTCAACTCAAACAAATAAAGCTATAATTAATTCATTTTCAGTGTGACTCTGGAGAGCTACAGAAATACAATAATAAATAAATCAAATAAATAAGTTACTGGCTGCAATCTTCCGGATTAAAAGCCAGTTTTCGGTGTCAACCTTCCTCCGTTTAGGATAGCACACTGACTCATAATTAGGCCTCTTTTCTCTCTCTTGTCTCCTCACTCCTTTATATTTTTCTCTCAGTCACTGTCATTGCCACTCTATTCAGTGAATGTCATTGCCACTCTATTCAGTGAATGTCAGCCAATCACAGAGGTAGGGCGGGCGCCCTACCTCTGTGATTGGCTGACATTCTTGCCAATCTCAGTGCCTCAAGCCTAAACCCACAAAACTCAAACCCACAAAGATCAATCAGAGACAGGTAGAATGTCCCTTTCGCTGAGTAGTGGTGTAGTCAGAAAAGGGTCGCCGGTCAAAATGTAATCTCCGCCAAAACTGAATAAAACTCAAAGACATGCCGGTTCCAGCTGTGGCTTCCGAATGTGGGTCCGGACCGGACCGTGGTCCGCCTATTAGTGACCTGTGGTATACGCTATGTGCAGCTGTATCAACTAGAAGTAGATAAATATAAAATGATTTTAAAATGTCCTTAAGAACCCAAAGTTAAGTACAAATTGATCAAATTCATTTTTGTCATGTATCAAAAATGGACACAGTTCATCAGGCATGCTACAGTATTTAATTTAGATGCAGTGAAGAGACAAATTATTTTGTTGATGATGCTGCCAAACTTCCTCCAGTACTAATGTGCAATCCTAATGCAGTTTGATGGACTAAAATGAATGTGAATGCATGAGTCTGAAGGGTCTACAAAAACTCAAGAATACAATTCACATTTCTGTCATTCTGTCAATAAACTCCACCCTCTTTACGACAGCCTGTCAATGCAAAATGAGCAGCATCCACCATTGCTCAATCCACTGAGGCGTGTCGACCAGCACTCTTCTGAGAAGACAGCCATCTGGCTACAATACATCCTCCCACGATAGCATCCGCACAAGCCAGCTGTTAGATTTCTGACAAGTGTTTCATAAATGTATGCAAAGTTGACACAGTCTACTTCTACCAACTTTACCCAGCAAGAGAGCTTTACATGGTCCCGTTTAAGAGCAAGGGAGATGGTTTACCTTTTGTTGTTGGAACTGCTCCTTCAGTTTCTGAGCTTGTTTCTTCAGGGAACTGTTTTCCTGTTGAAGAGTTTCAACCTGAAACAAAGCAAAGGGCCCTCATTATTCACTACATGTTGGTGGAGAGTTAAGGAAGAAATGCAAGATGTCACTACAGAAGTAGATGGGGAAAATAATGATGCTCACAATGGAATGTCAACATTTTTTAAGTTGCTGTTTTTTTTCCTGTCCCATACCTGATTGGCTTTGACCTGGACTTCCTGTCTAAGCTGATCCAAGACATCAGAAGCCACCAGAACATCCTCTCCGAGCCGTTCAGCGCCCTCGTCAAGCTGGCTCTTGTCTGCCCGAGCTGCCTGCAGCGCTACCTCCAGGACAATCTTTTCGTTCTGGAGGTACTGGATGTTGTCGTCCTTGCTGCTGCTCTCTGTCTGCAGCTCGGCCAGCTGGGCCTCCAGCTCCAGGTAGCGGGCCTCTAGCTGGTTGATGGACTGCTCTTTGGTCTGCAGGTTCTCCTGAGTGGTGGTCAGCTGGCGCATCAGCTCCAGATGTTCTTTCTGGAGTGATTGCAGCTGCGCGTCTTTCTGGGAAAGGGTCAGCCTCACCTGAGTGGGGTAGAGTGTAAAATGCAGTTTAGAGCAGAATAAAATATGGTTTTACTGCCCGTACAAGGTGGAAAACAAATTTCTGCTTAATTTGGCATGACTACCTGCTCAAGTTCCCTTTCCAGGCTGCTGGCTGTGTTTGCCAGTTTCAATAAGCGTTCTCGCTCTTCCTCAAACTCCTCCAGTCTGTGTTGCAGATCATCTTCCACCATGGTCTTTGCATCCTGGATCTGCTTGTAATTAGCTTCCTGGGTCAGCATGTCAGCCTAAGTCACAGAGAGTAAAATGTTTTACACAAAAATTGATTTTAAAAATATTAGCTAACAGTTAAAAAACAGATATCTAATACTGCAATTTTAGTAATTCAGGAAAATCTGCTTTTATCTTGACTGAATAATGTACACCTTCATGTATATGTTATTTCCTAAGTGGACATACAAACCTGATCACAGCATATTAGAAAGGGATGTGGGAAAGTATACCTCAATGCTCTGCAGCTGAACAGCAATGCGCTCTTTGTCTTTGATGGAGCGGTGTTGGGTCTCAGTGAGCTGGTGGGACAGAGTCACATTCTCCAGCTTCAGATGTTCCACAACACCAATCTGAGTCATCTGCCCGGCCTGGGAGAGGAGGTAAAACACAAATGTCATGTCAACTCTTGTCTGACAAATGCCAGGCCATGAAAACCAACCACATCAGCATCCCTCTTACCTGCATGTTGGCCATTTCGCTTTGCAGTCGCACTCTTGCCTCCTGGGCAATTGCAAGCTGCTGCTGGTACCACTGTCTGACCTGCTGGAGTGAGTCAATTTCAGCCTGGGATGTCTTCATTCGGCTTTGCAGGGTGCTGCGCTCCAACTGAACCTGTTGAAGCTGGCTCTGAAGACCACCCATCTGCAGACGTAACTCCTGAACTGCAGAAGTGTGAGACCAAAACCTCCATTTAATGAGTGGATATGGAAAATGGTAATAAGGGTGTTCTTCAACACCATACTGGGTGGTTTATTACTTACCGGTATTGTCTCTTGAGGTTACAGTGTTTTGCATCTCCTCCACCTTCCCCATGAGTCTGTTATACTGGTCTTCAGCCACCTTCAGGTCATTACTTAGAGAAGCCAGACTGGCATTCTTGCTCTCCAAACTGCCCTGGAGCTCCACCATGGCCTTCTCCAGCTGGGTGGTGTTCTGCCGCAGTGTGCTGACCTCTGTGGTGAGTGCACTTTGCTTCTGCTGGCTGAACTGGGCCTCCTCCGTCTTGGCCTGCAACTGAGCATTCACTGTAGCAAGCTGGGCCTGAAGTTCTGTCTTCTCCTTGAGAGCCTGGAGGACAGAAAAGTGATGTTTGTTATTTTCATGTTGTGTTATTTTCATGGTTTCCATGGTTAGTTTTTCCTCTCCTGCACAGAATGTGAATGGATGGGTGATTGGTGCAGGAGGAACAGGATATATGCTTACACCCAATCGGTACGTTTCATTACCTGATTGGCCTCAGATGACAAAGATTCCAGCTGACCCTCCAACCTCATTTTCTCTTTCAACACCTGCAGCATTTCATCGTGACCCATCACTGAACTCTCCAAGGAAACACTGAAATAAATGTAAACAACATTAGTGCTCAAATGATTTGTGATTAATTAACATTTGTAAGCAAGCAACATCTCACTGTAATACAGGCTTGAATTAGTTAAAGTGTAGAATTGCATTAGTTGTAGGCATTATATTATTCCTTCCCAATCTGAAGTTGACAAATACCTGCTGGAGAAACTGTCTCTGCGGCTGCGAGGCTCTGCTGTCCCTTCTCTCTCCTGCTCCAGCTCCAGCAGGTGCTGCTCTTCACTGGCTGCCTGCAGTACCTCCTGGAGGGAGGGAAACTGACCCATAGCCTCTGGGGCAATCTCCTTCCCCTCTACTGTGTAAGGCCCCCGCTGCCGCTCAACTGCTGCGGAGAGCATGCCATATGTCCCTCTGGTAGACACGCTGCTATAAGACGAGCTGTCGCTGTCATTGCCGTCGTTCCCTGGCCTTGTTCCTGATTCACTGCCATCAATTTCTGAGACATTGTCCCCGATTTGGAGTGGAGCACCATGCTGTAACTCGGTCTCACAGGTGCTGCCCTCCGACATCACACTGACCTCAGACAATGTGGACACTGAGCTAATGGTAGACTGGAGGGAGCTATTAGTGTTGTCTGCTGTTCTTACTCCTCCACCATCATTCTCAGGGGACTTGTAGTCAGCCAAGGAGTGGATCTTGCTCGGACGAGGTGATCTGGACTTTCTCTCCTTTGAAGGGGGAATTCCCAGGCTACCCAGTTTGGGACCACGGGGGACACTGGTCCTCAGGAAGGAATACTCCTTGGTCATGGCAACAGTGTTGGCCCTGGGCAGAGCCTCAGGATGCAGCATGAGCTCTGGATCCAGGGTGCTGAATGGTCTGTTCTTGGGGGCTGAGCGGTGAGACTAGGAACAGATATAAAAGAAATGAGCCATTGCACATCCTGACAAAGTCTGGCACAATGTTGCCCAGCTTAAATCCCACAGTATGACAAATACATAAATACATAAATATAGGACAGTCTGGAGCCAACCCTGTACCAATGCAGAACATGTCTCCAAATTGAAAATGTATACCTTCAGAAAAACTACCCGTCTTTAACTGTTTATCTTCTAGATTACATTCCTCGAGAAAATAGCATGCTTAGTAGCCTACTTAAACTGAGAGCAAATCTATCCACAGGCACAAGCACAAGTTGAAGAGCATGTATACTGTTTCAAAACAAATAGTTATTCAATGGAGAAATTGCACATTCAAATACTGTTGAAGCTGGTTGAAAAACATGAGGACCTTGGAGGCAAACAGAGAAGAAAGGAAACAGACACCTACTCCACCCACTCACCCTCTCCTTATGTCTCTGCACTCTATACTGTTTGAGTTGCTCCTCCAGACGCCGGCGAGCCTCCAGGCGAATCCTTTCCTCATTCTCCATCTCTAGCGACGGCTTCTGGTTGGCTGAAGGAAAAGTATGTTAGGCCAAAAAAGAGCAATGTTCCTCTCATCACATACTGCACAACTACACCACTTTATTTACACAAGACCTGGTTTTATATGAGTCTAAAAGTCGAATCCTAACAATGAGCTGTAGCTTGCATCATTAATTCAATGTAAATGCTTGATGGCTGTATACAGTCAAGAGTAAAGCTGCCTGGAATGTCGTCCTCAGACACTTTTACGGAACAGCTACTGTAGATCTTTTAGAGCATGTGACACTGGCTGTTACAGTACACATCACACTCACATATTTAAAAGGGCGTGCCACACTGTATCATTGTCTCTGTTTGTTTGCTGACTTGATAACCCTTGCCTATATTGCAGTTAGTTAAAGGTCCGGTGTAGGATTTAGTGGTATCTAATGGTGAAGTTGTAGATTACAACCACTTCGCCTCACCCTCCCCTCCAAAGTGTGGAAGAGAAACTATGATGGCTGCAAAAGTCGCTAAAACAAACAGGGAAGAGTTTGGTTTATCAACATGGCCAACTAACTAATGAAACACTAATGAAAACATACTTGTGAATGAATTAATATTATATTCAGAATCTCCCACATTCTGACAAATCTCACTACATCTTAAATACATTCACAATACATGAAAACTTCTCTACATGCATTGAACAGATACATATGGGATCAGTCATGATCATGTTCTGTGTGGGAGTTGTAGTGTGAAGCCAAACAAAACCAACACCATTTGTGCCAAGCCTAAAAATATGACATTTCAGAATAGTGAACAAAGCAACCACCAAACATAACATAACAGAGGGATTAGTTCAAAAACACAGCCATTAGTCCAAACAGTGATCCAAATGAAGCACCCACACCGAAATTCTAATCAAGCAATCAAATGCCTACAGGTTGCAGAAAGACAACTAAAAATAAATACCCACTGAATCCTTCTGTTCAGATACAAAATGCACAGACGAGGGAGTTAAAAAAGGATGCGGATATGAGCCATAAAAGCAAAACATCCCACAGCAAAATGAGGTTAAAATATAGGGGGCATTCACTCCACATGAGTTTATGCTTACACAATTCAGTCTCCTGCATAGGCATACTGAGTCTGAGTGACTGCAATGAATCACCCGTGTGTACCGTGACCTCAGCACTAGCCCCCTCAGACCTCTCTAGCATCATGGGTGGATAAGAAGCCACACCTGGGGAGGTCTGGGAGTTGACAGGGGAGCTGGTGCTCTGGGGAGGGGCTGTTTGAGGCAGGGACCCATTTACATGGGTGTTCCCTGCAGCACCGAAGCCTTCTGCCAGTCCGTCTCCGTTTGGCATCGCATCTGAACTGACAGGACCTGAAAGGGAAGGGGGGAAGAGAAGCACCAAGGAATGTGACAATTAGTCATGAGAGCTTCTTGTGAACTAGGCTACAAAGTGAAAGCTGTTCCACTTGGCAAGCAGGCTGGGCGACTTTGTCAAGCCATAATGGCTTAAGAGGAAAAAGGTAGTTGGAGACATTCATGCAGCACGTGGCTACTGAAGCATCTCTTTAACTGCACCTGCTCTTGTATCAAGGAGCACAATTAGGGCTCATCTTGTAAGTTAGTCACATTTAATTTTTCTGTTTGTGCTGTTTTTTCTATGCTCTTCTCTATTTTGCTCTATTCATCAGTTCATCAAGTTTGGAAGACAGTTGTGGGATGATTTAATATGTTGCCAGGCCACTGTCAAACAAATCAAACTCCACCGAAAGTCCTGGTGTTGCAGAGAATGAGATCCTTTCCAGACTTTGATTGTTGCTTAATTAGTCGTGAATATCTAATGTAATAAAGAAATCAAAATCAACAAATAAGTCAAGAGGAGTTCTGGGGTTTCGTTAAATCTGAGACAGCTGGCATGTGTCAGGATCTCTCTTTCTCTGCTGCTTTTATTTTATTCTCTTCCTTGTCCCCGGAGCTTTGATGTGTATTTAAGGCTAAAAAAAATGTATTTTTCATATTGCCCGATTTTTTATTCTTCTAAATCTTAACCACTATAGACTATAAGCATAGTGTTCCCCTGATGATAACTAATTAGAATTCAGTTCAGCTATTTAACACATTAGTCCAATGAGCTGAGTTACGTGGAGCAGTAAAAGGCCTCAGGCCTTGTGATAGCCACCCAAACAGATCATGGATGGCAGGATACAAGTGTTAGATAAGAGGGTACCAGTCCCCTAAAGGGGGAAAGAACCTTGCAGACCAGAGAGCAGAGCTGTAAACAAGCTAACCACTGCACAAGGACATGAACTGCAGTAGGAATATAGTATAAATTGTCCCAACACAAAATAAAGCCATATCATATATATATATATATATATATATATATATATATATATATATATATATATATATATATACTATCAAAAAGGCTGTGTAACATTACTCAAACATGTTTGCTATTAATGAAACATTTAATAAAATATGTCTTACAAAACAACAACATTTTGATTAAGCTGACAAATACTGCTTTAAAATAGGATGAGGAAAGTTTTAATGCACTGTAACATTACTTCCCGGCTGTTGGGCAGTCATTACTTTATTTGTTTTTTCTTAAAATATTACAGCTCTGCCAATTCCCTGCAGCCAGCTTTTGGTTTGTTTTTCTCACATACTCTTATATCCACTGAAACAGCTCACCATACTCACCATTATGAATATCCCCTTTTGTGTTTTGTGCGTATTCCAGCCCTTGATGTTTCTGTTGTGTTTCAGTATCCACAGTATGTGTTTCAGCCTCTTTGGGTTTTATGACGTGGGTCTCTTGATTAGCGTTGGCCTCCATTTGAGCTGCTTCTGATTCATTAGTTTCCAATTCCATTAGGAAAATGAACAGTCACAATACTGCTGGTGCGACTTTGGAAAGAACTTCTCACAAAACCATCTTCTTGGTATGCAGGCCAGCTGGGAGCATGTCAGTGTCCAGGAACACTTCTGAACAAAGACAACACCAAAGAGAGAATTGTTAGGAGAATATGATACGTTGTGAAGAAGAAGTTGTGGCTTCTCAGGAGCGCCCTGTGTAAGACAGCAATAATGTTATGTAACACACAACCTGCTTTAATTTAAAAACAAGCTAAAGTCAAAGGCTAACGAGCTGGCTTGGTTGTTAAGTGGATTGTGTCGCGTTAAATATAGATTAACTACCAATTAACATATAATTCATTTACTTTTACGAACAGAGAAACAAATAGACGTGGCTTCGCTTTTTATCGGCTCTGTACCGTCTGTTGATAAGAGAGACATAAGCCGTATCAACCAGCAAACACACATTTAAATCCTGACCGTTCAACTGATATAGCCTGTTTCAACTTAGCTGCAATATCTGATTCATTGTGAGAGCAGCTGATCTGCACAAGTTCACAAATCGTGGACACTTGTCGACAGGCAGGGCCCGGTTTGCATTCATGAATTTTAAACAGAGTCTGGCATTGTGTTTTCACGTTGTTAAGAGTGGATGGTGTGCAGCTGTCAGCTTAAAAAACGAAGTCAGGGTCATTATTGAAAACTCCTACATCTTGAAAGTTACATAGCTATTCTATGCTAACTGTCACTTTAGATAATAATAATTAGGACCTTTGGCTGGCTGTGCTGCTAAGTTAGCTGGAGTCATCAGTTCAGGAAGCATAAGAACGAAACAGTCATGGATAAATGTAAATATAAAGGGTGTCCTCGTGTCTTTACTTTGCTCTACCGGCTGGTGACAGGGAGGACGGACTCAAAGATAGACGGATAATCCAAACTAGCTCACGATGCTAGCGAGACAGCTAGCTGCTTATGTTTACGACGGGACCTGTCAAGCTACATTTGCTAACTCGCTAACGTTAGCTAGAATGAACAGCGGCAGCCTGGAGGAGAGTTTCTTAAAATATTACAAATGAATCAACGAATTACCTCCTGTCACGTAAATACAATAAAAGCCCTATGTGCGAATCACCACATGACATTTTAGGTAAATGTCTGAAAGGACAATAAACGCTCACCTCTCTGCGAGCTTCGGCTTTCACTACGTGGCTGTTTGGTTTCCGTCCCTTATCTGTCCGACTGGAAACAGAGAACGCAGACACATCTGGGAGAACAAATAAATCTTGTTAGACAGCGGAGTGCCTGCTGTGCACGCTCACAACGTTTAGATTAACAGTACAAAAAAACCATTATGTTAACAATATGAGGCAGTTATATTGCAGACGTATATGGCAGTGAAACATTTATTACACGAACTATAATATGGAACGGACAATACTAGTGGTAGATGTGTCGGATGTGGACAGGGCTTCACTTTTGTGGTAAGAGCTGCGCCCTGCCTTCTTTCTTGCTGTGCATCCTGCAGATAACATGCAGCTGCGGGTGCCACCAGAAATGCCTTCACTATGCCCCTCTAGTATTTGTTGTGGAGCCGTCCGCCATATGTTGCACAGAATGCATGGATCGCAGTAATACATCATACACATAATTGTATAATGAGGTTATACTGAATTTCATAGAGGCTTTGAATTGAGAATATATTCCTGGCCTTTGTATCGCCTTTCATTTATCTGCTGCCATCGTTGGGCATATGCGCAATTTCTTGAATTGCATGTGCAACTAGGCTTTTATCATTTTTCCACTGCTTATTTTTTATGTGCGAAAATTGTTCTTATATTACCATCAGCATCCACAACATGGTCCTGACATGGCCACACTACACAAGGTGCAAATACACACCATCGAATGCAGGGTAGGTTCTCACGCAGCGCTCCCAAGGCACCTGTCGACAAGAAACATGTGTGAGTGTGTGTAATGTGTAAGGATTTCTTTTACATCACAGTCCACAGTCAAATGAGTAAGACCCTCCTAACTTTATAGTGCAAATTTAAGTTAAAGGTCATGGGTAATGTTACCATTTTTCTTAAAATGGTTTCATATTTTAGGGAAATACTCATAGAATGGTCTTATTTTGGTGCCACCTAGTGGTAGTATCAAGAATGACACTGTCTTAGACATGAGACAGGACTGAATGGGCTGAAAACATCTTATATACATCACTCAGTTTCATCATAGTGGTTTCGTTTTTCTGCAACCTAAAAACGTAAGCCATCAGAATAATAAGAAAGATGTTAAACACCCTTCACGTCTCCAGTCTATGTTGACAGCAGCCTTTGTTTAGATCTCTCCCCTCTGTATTATTGTGCAGGAGATCTGAGGGCGGTTAAAGGAGTGGCACTTTGGAATGAAATCAAACATCGTTTATATACCACAATTAGTTGGCCTTTTAAATGTCACTGGCAAAAGATATTTCGTTTATGTGAGGGGAAATCTGATCTAGCAATTGAGCCCCTGGGATTTGCCTACGGGATGGCTCTCTGAAATCCATGTTTTCTTTACTCAATGGAATCTAATATTTGCAATGATCATTGTAGAACTCAACAAAATGAAGTAGCTGAGACTCTAAAGTTGATATAAAAAACAATCAAATCATCAGTCAAATCGGACTCAACCACCCTCCTCGATAAAAGCGGAAAAAGAGAATTAAAAATGAGGCTTCACTCAAGATAGAAACTGATCCAGTTAGGCCATGAGCCTTTAAATTTGATTTGTATGCTCCTATAGAGTGCTTTAGAATCCCCATAATAAAACCATCATATTATTAAATAATGCTGATTGCATTGATGCAATGCAAGCCCGGGGATTTAAAAGTGATGCAATTAAAAAGTGCATTTACTTTCATGTAACATATCTGTATCTGCTAGTTTAGAAAAAGAAACAACAAGTGGCTATAGAAATGATGTAAGCGCCATTAATTGGACTTTATAGGCTCATACAATCTTCAGTAGTAACTTATTAAGTTTTTTTTTTAATGGGATTTTAAAATGAATGTCACATACATGGTGATTTATGTTACCATAAAGTGTAGTTTACATGCAGGGCTCTGGTCCAGCGTTCGAGTTCTCCCATGAACGATGGAAGCGCGCTCCCGATACTTCAGGTGAATGAGAGGGAAGCAGAGGAGCGGGATACGGTTCACTGTGCGTCGCATTAAAAAGGAACAATTAGAGGAAAATGAGTTGTGTTACGTCGCTTGGGGCGCATGCTTTTGTGACAACATATCTACTCTTCGTGATGGGATGCGTTGCACAGAAAGTAAGTTTGACATTTGTTGACAATAAGCTGACAATAATTGAACAAGCTTCACCTCCAGTCCTGTTTGAGTGCCGTGCTCACTTGTTTGGAGGGAGTGAAGCCGCGAACTCCGTTCGTAAATCTTGATATTCAACAATTGTTTGTTTTTCGGCAAACACCCCGAACACAAGAGACTTGAATCAAGTTATTTTAACAAAGGTTAGGGGCCATCATTTATTTCGGCATACATGTGATGCACAAGAGAACTCTTGCGTCAGCTGCATTTTAATTTTAAATCTAGTTCGCCTGTTTGTCTGTTGTCAACAATTTGTTTTTACCACCAAAATACAGTACAGCTTTGTAAGCGGCAGCAAGAAGCGGTCCGTATGAACTAACTTCTTAAAGGTGATATTTTCATATTGTTAATGCTTTATGTTAGATAACATTTATGCCGATTATTACAGAAGTCCAGCCTGCTTCGAAAAACGTCTAAACTCGTGTGTTAAAACTTAGAAAAGTTTGACAGTTAGCGATGGACTTTTAAATGTGCAGTTTTTACAACAGAGTTCTGTTTGGTAACAGAATAGGACGTAACGTAACTTTCTCTGACGTTACTTCTGAAATTGTGGAAGTTGTGGAAAGAAACTACATTCAGAGAATATAAAACGTTCATGTAATGAGTTTGTGATCTTGTGGTGAGCCAATACATCCGCCTACATGTGCCTTGAAAATACTGTAACTGTAAGTGAAATGTTTCTCTATGAAGCTCAGTTTCCTTGTTTATGCTATAAAAATATCCCATGTGTGTATTTGACAAACCAAAACAGTGAAATCCAGAAAAACACCCTGTAGCTTTAGCCATAACCGGACTAATTTAATCACCTTACACCATGTTCACTTATTCTTGTGCACCTTTTCCATTCATGGTAAAAAAAAATCCAGAACGTTTCTGGTTATATATATATATTTTAATTTCCAAACTTTGTGTCACATTATATCCGCTAGGGCTTTCAAAGGGATGTTTTGATGGCACAGGCATGTTTTGATGTTGCTGCACTTCACAGAGTTAGAGAATGGCATGCGGAGTCCAAACTGCTGAAATGAGAACCACATTGAGAGCATGTAAACCTTATGTTGTACTTTTCATACTCATTGAGGCAAATTCTCATGCTTTGCCTGTGACATGTGAGGGGTTCATGATCAAAAGTTTGTCTTTGATAGAACAGGAACCCAAACAGTCAGGGGTTGCTTGCCGGGCATGTTTTTGATTCAATCAGGCTGTGATTCATGCTGGACATGTTTTAGCTTCTCCTGTGGTAGAGTCAAAGCTCTTGCCAGGTTACTTAGTTGTTTTGATGCCTTAACCGTGCGGTGTGACTGTAGTCTGGTTTATAGGATTACCTGCAATATAGGAATAACTGCACATGTGACCAAGGATGTCAGGATTTGTTGATGTACATTGTCAGCCACCGGAAACAATTGCGTTTACATAGACTGAAGCAGGGTGGGCCTCTGTACTTGCTCCTGAAGAAAGGAACAGTGATGGCTTGTTGCTCAGAACATAAAACACAGTCTATAATAGCTAGAAAATGCATTTGTTAATATGTGATTTGATCACCACATCATTCCATGTCTATTCCTAGCAGTGTCAGCTGTCGCTGTTGGAAAGATTTATGTTGTTTGCCCCTCGTATATTTTTGTGGAAAGGTTAAACGCCTCTCTAGCTGAATAGCTACTATATGTTATTCCTGTGGTTTTGGAAATGTAAATATGTAGCAACATTTTTAAATGACAGGGAAGCATTCAAACTTTAAAGCATCTCTCACTCAGTGTTTTGATCCCATATTCTGATTCATGTATGATGAAAAATAATGTCCCTCATGGGGACGTGGCTAGCGTCCTCACATATGGTCTACCTTTGACACAGACCTCCTCTAGGACACCAAGACCACATTGTCAGCTAGGAGAAGCTTCCACCTGTCAAGAGTCGTCCTCTTCCGCTGATGGACAATGGCGGCTCAGCAGCACAATTCTTAGAACTAGACAACAAAAGCCCTTGGTATATTGAATTGTCAGCGTCTCCAGCTTTAGTTCCTGTGTGCATAGGGTGCTCACTATCTTTGCAATTATCTGCCTGAGGGGGCACGGTAAATGATGTCTTTGTCCTCCGCTCCCCTTTTGTATTAAGTTGATTTTTGGAACAGCATAAACAAGCTTGGAATTTATTCTATCTCCCTAGGAAAAAAAATGGGAGGCATCCAAATCTGTCAGTACACAATTCAGCGTTGTGGACGAGAAAGAACAAATTTCATCTTTGTTTTTTTAGCTCTGCTCTGTCTTTCAGAAGGTTTTATTTGCAATGGAAAGAGGCGACATTCATCTCGAGTTGAATTGAGTCGTAGGAACCCAGTGAACTGTGAATTCACTGATTCCTCCCATGAATTATCTGGACAAGAGATAACACAAAGTCTGTCAACAGATAAACATGTCATCGTGTGTCAGTGAACTGAAGTGGGACTTGAGATGAACAGGACCAGGACCAGAGACAGAGTGATGATCAGAGAATTAGATGGAGAGAGTGAGTAGAAGCTGTCCCGTTACAGATGGAGTGCTGCAGATTGTTCAAAAATAAATCTTCATTTTTAATGCCGTCTATGGTTGTATCAGAACTATAAAACTGTTGCTCATACGGGAGGAGCTTTTAGCACATTGAGGCAGAGGCTGATAAAACATTTACCTTTCAAAATAAAAGCTGCAGCAGCTGCATTTGGTATAAACTGCATTTATTTTACTTTTACTTCAAAAGTTGTGAGAGTACTGCACTAGGGATGCTTCAACCCTTTTAATATAAGGTATTTACCTATACAACATCTGATATGATACATTTATTTACCTAAATGTGGATTAAATATCTAGCTTTGAAATGTTTTTTTTAATTATTATTACACAAGTTACTTCATTCAAATACTGAATGCAGTGATTCAAAACTCTAAAGTTGAAAAGCTTAAAGTGTTGATATGATACAAATAAAGTTTAACTGGGATAATGTAACTTCTAAAATTGACTGAAGTGATTAGTCAATCCTATGTGGTGCTTCCTTTATCTCATAAACAATCAAACAACAGAGCACAGACATCAACCTGCAGAGCACACACACACACACACACACACACACACACACACACACACCTGACCACAGATATTGTAATTTATGTTTACAATAATGAATTGCTTTCCACAGTTTGTCAGGTGGGATATAAACTGAAGCAGAGGCCTTGTTTCTTGCCAAGGTCATAGTTTGTTTTCCGCAGGTTGATCCTGTCATGTATTAGTATTACAGTACATTCAGAGCTAAGTGTCCAAATTAACAAACTTAACACTGTTATGTATGCATTTCCAGAATCCTCTGAGACTCCTCTCACCATCTGAATTAAAAAAATATCCTATCTGCTACATACAGACAGATTTTTGTACTGACTTTATTTTTGCACCCAAACAAAGAAGAGAGAAGAAACTTGTAATTTCAGGCTTTGTGATAGGAAACAGAGTTGCAACTTGAGAAACAGGAAAAAAATCATTTCTTGCCATGCAGCAGAGGGAATAATTTTTCATCCAGATATTTAGCAGTCTTGAGTCTTTGCAGATTCTTAAAATACCTTCACAACAGGTTTAAAGAGTTTAAGTTTAAAGAGTTCCTGGTAGTTATTGTAGTGAATTCTTGTGGCTGCCGAAGTCGGTCTGTGGACGCTTGGGAAGAAAAGAGCCGCGACTCGTCTTGACTTGAATAATTAGGACTTTATTCAAAGAAACAAGCGAGTCTGAGATGCATCTCTTTGAATCTTCATGCCGAATGGTCCGAATCCCAATTCCGAATTTTCCTCTCTTCTCCTGGGCTAGGTCTTATATTCACAGACTCATGAATAAACATTCTGTCCTTTTAAGGAATCAACCTCTGTCATAATCTTCCCTAACTTACTTGACCATTTGTTTTCTTACCAAGAGAGATCATAAATACCATAGAATCTTCATTCCCGCACATCATCCATTCAAAGGTAGATCACTAGCATGCAGCGTGAGATTGTAAATGCTAACAAATGTTTAGGCTTCACGGAGAGAGGGGTCATTGCACAAATGGTTAGGCTCTTACAAATATGCACTTTCACCTTAGGAGAGACAACATAATACTATAGATGACTAAAAATATACTACATTATTTATCATAAAATGAAATGCTTCCTCTGGGACTCAAACACTGAGGCTACTGTAAGCTGACATCAATGCAACAGAACAGATAATATAATAGGCTCAGGCTTAGACACAACAAGATACACGAACATACAAAGTTTTAATTAAAGAATTTAAATTGTCTAACCCAATTTGATCATAGTATGGCGCTAAATCACTCAATTTTGGAGCAGAGGGTAGTTCAAGGTCTATTATAGCAATGGGTTTTTCTCAAAAAACAAGCTTCTCTAGTAATTTTGACGCTGTGGTTGCACTTGGAAATGTTTTTTCCATTTAAACTCTGATTGATTGCAGTTTAATTGTGTCAGTACAGTGAAGCATGGCCTATGGGACTGGGGTCCTTACTGAGGTGCTGCCGAAAGACTAATTATCATGGATGCATTCAGTGGATTCCAAAATCTGGAAAAGATTTCTCCAAACTGGTTAAAACCATTGCGGAGATAAGGTCATGATTCACCACAGGGCTCCACAGGTTTAACGACCACAGTAGCAGCAGCAGCAGCAGCTCTTTTTAGAGGAAATATGTTAATAGGTTTTACACCACAAACATGGAAGAGAGAGCCTGCATCTGCCTGTCACATATCTGTGCGAGTTTGAGGACCACAGCGGTAATAATTTCCAGTGTTCCACTCTTCCTAGTAGGCTCCAGTTAATGTCCCATGATGGCTCTGTAAATAAAATGTTGATTGAACGTCCATTGGCTCAATGAGGCCTTTCATAAGTCACTCATGATGCTCACGGTGGTGAAAATGTGCTGAGCCAGCGCTACAGTGGCCAACGCGGGCGACCCTAGAAATGCCTGGGCTTAATCAGGCTGCCACACCAGTTGTTTGTAAACTCACCCTGGCTTGAACCAGAGCCACTGACATGAGCCCACCAGGAGAGGCATTGACATCACAGCGGAGATATGTGATAAATCCTGGGCTCGAGTATCAGTGTTTTTCACAGCTGTGGAGAATGACCTCAAGGAGCTTCTTTTCTCTCAGTTTATTTGGAGGGAGCTGGACAAAATAGAAAATGGGGCATCTTGCTGACTCAGTTGTCTAAAACCTTAAAAATCAAACTCTTTTTCAGCTGCACGTCTCTGTTTGTGATGCAGGAAACCAATGGTTTTTGTAAGGAGCAACAGTTCCTGATGTTTGCTGTGTTCAGTGTACACTGTCCTTTTGTGTCAATGTGTGCTGCATTACTGTGTGAGAAGTCCTGTCTTTCTGCGCCAGTGCAATTCGGGGAAATTCCTGTTCATTTGTTGCACTTTGAAAGTAAATGCTTTTTATTCTAATTCAATTAGTGGCACTCCTAATCTCGTTAAACCCAAATAGCTCCAGCTTTTATTTGATTTGTGGTAAGATTAGTCTCATCCCCATCATTGATTTTACAGCATAAATTCTTAACATGTTCTATTTTAGTCGTCACTTTTTATGTCTGTTCTAATATGAAGCTGCATTACATTCTTAACTGTATTTTTCTTAATAGTTTTTTTCTCCTCAGGTCTGTATCGCTCAGATCTCAAATCCTGTCAAATTACTTGATTCAATTAAGGATAATAGGAATTTAATTCAGTGCAGGCTACAACTATTAGTCCACAAAGCTGCACTATTCTGATATTGTTCCAGATCTGAGAAATAAAGTGAGATTGTAAATCCTGCGTGGACCGCTGCTGCTCAAGCGCTAGCCTGTGAAGCAGTGTCACTTTTCTCCTCCAGTAAACAGGGCTGGTGAGGATTCCTGCCCCCTTTTGAGGGGCCCGCCTGCCTGTTTATGAGCCAGTCCAGGGCTGTTTGTGCATGAGAGGCTGTGTGTGTGTGTGTGGGGTGTGTGTGTGTGGGTTGTGTGTGTGTGTGGGAGCGCGCGTGCGTTAACAGTACTTCAGCAGAAGCCAGCTCGTGTTGCAGAGTCACAGCAGTGTCGTCAGCCTGGGGTGGGTCAAACTGCAGACTTCTGTTTTGTCAAATAAAGGTGAACTGACAAGTCGTGCTTTTCTGGTTTGTTCAACCTTTAAAAAAAGGTCTGAATTGCTTTTTTTGTTGTAAGAGATAAAAACATAGACCAGAGGATGCACATTTGTGAAAGAAGAAAATTTCTTTTCTTTTTTGTTTGTTTTTCTCTCATAGAAAAAATATTCCGGTTTAACTTTTTTTTTTATTGTTTAATATAATAATAATAATGTCATAGAAAATGTAAATATAATATTCTACTATAATGGTATACATGTGAAAAATGGTATATGGTACTATACAAAACAAATACACCCCACAACATCGGTCAGTGGTAATTAGACTTATGCTCCCCATCATGGAACTTCTTTCTTTTTTCTTTTTTTTTTTTAAAGCTATACTGACACAAAGTGAAAACCATAGAACAATACTATTTGTGAGGGGCCTCTCAGTAATAATAGCAGCTGGTCTGATGTTTCACTGAACAAGTCATTTCAGACAATTATGTGCTCAGTTGATCTACTTCTGTCCAGGGAAGCCCCCGTCAGTGGCACAACTGGGGCGCAATGACCAGCCAGCTCTTATGTAAACTTTCAGCTTGCCTTGTACATATTAGCATCACTTCATTAAAATATTATCAGCCCTCCCCGATTGTGGAGTGGTTCACCAAAACGGCACTGCGGCCCATTGTTCCGCCATGAGAAAAGGCATCCTTGAATAATTAGCGGCCTACCAGTGGAGCGGCCTGTGATGTAACAGAACTGAGATGTTTGGCATTATAAGAATGTCCCATTTCCATTCGACACTGTGACACTTTGGAGTCCTTTCATGTGTAGTCTAGCATGCACATCTCGGGGTTGCTGGGGACCTCCCGGCTGCCTCGTCCTGGTGGGAGAGATGACACAGTCTCTGTCCATGACACAGTTCTCTTTCATCAGATGCAGGGTTTCACATCATACAAGCGACTATTAATTTACAGATGCAACATCTCTTTTTGTACCTTTTTTAAAATGTCACCAATTTATTTATTGTTGGGTAAAAAAACAGAGTGAAATATTTAAGGAAGGTTGAGGACACGACAGCAAAACAGAAATATAAGATAAGATAAATGAATATATGTTCTCTCACCACCGGTCACTGTTGCCATGAAAGGGGACACACTGTTTTTCTCTTCCCCCTGTCATGCCCCCATATTGTGAAGTGGTTCCCCTCATTGCGCAACCTCGCTGCAAACACTGCAAACCCCAAATCGGCTTAGTCTCTCTAACCTCACCAGGAATGGCATTTGGCCTGTTCAAATGTCATCCATGTAATTCTTTGCTGTAGCACATTAATTTCTTGTAAGTGTGTAGGCAGTGCAAGTGTAGTATGGCATGTGATAATGTAATTGTTTCTAAATGTCAGTCAGGGAGAAAATACAATATTTATAAAGGAAAAATATTATAATATAATAATAATATATTAAAATAATATATTAAAATTAATTAATATTAAAAACTTAATGTTTTGAGAAACAGATTTTTAAGGATTAAAAAGCGTAATATTTAACTTGCATATCACAGACAGTTCAGTCTTTGAAAACATTTCTCCTATTTGTATATTTCATTAGGAAACTATGGCTTGTACTGTCATAAGCTGGTTTCACATCCAAGCAATTTTTGGTTAGCTGCATACTTTCACTTTTCATTTCTTGTAAATGCAAAGGGTACTGGCAAATACATCATGGTTTTCCGTCTGTGTTATTGTTCACTAAAATTTAGACCCATCTGTGACCTCAGCACTCCCTTTGTTACTCAGTGATTTGGTCCAAGCCTGTTGTACCTTCAGAGGTATTCTCGCAATCCAACAGACCGCTCTCTGCCCGGAAAGATTAAATGATTGCCTGAGACGTAACCAAACTTTTAATTCAGTATTTCCGCAGACTCTGCCAACCACTGGCAGGCCCTGAGCAGCAGAGTTAACATACGTTACCCGTTTTCCAGCATAGACAAAATAGAGTAGACTGGAGCAGTCCGGTTTGTGGAAATATCGGATATAAACACTGGTTTTGTGGCAAGCAAATATTCTATCATTCCGTGTAGAAAGTATGCACCTGTGTATAAATAATTTTGTTTATTGGTTTTCGGTTTTGCTAATAAGTTCAGTGCAAATAGACAAAACTGTAGAAAGAATGGATAAATAAATAATAAGGCTGAATAAGAGTCTGCTTAGATACAGCGTAGTCCAGGAAGGGAAGGCACATTCTCTAACTTCTAACATCCAACAGTACACACACAAACACACACTCTTACATATACATATTTTCTTTAGTTAAGTAGATCATGCTCCCCTCCTTGCCCTCTCTGACCTTCCATGTGTAATATGTTGCGGCCTGGCTGTGAGACTGTCAGCTGTATCAACTATGGAGAAGGCTTTTAGTTTGATCCTGATGACCGGAGGGCCAGTGAGTGGTCCTCTGTTCCAGTTATGATTGAAAATTACATGTAGATTTTGCTACTTAAAATATACCGTCGGAGGAATGCCTTTGATAAATGCCTTCAGATGAGGATAGATGGTCTATGGAGAAATCAAAGTGCCTGTTTGGCTCCTGCTGTCCTCTCCTCCTACTCCCATCTAAACCGCATTATCACAGTGATCTTGCATGCTTTTAGTCCAGTCCAGAGCACAAGTGTCGCCTGCGGGTGTTGGTTTGTTACCTGTCTGGCATGGGGGTCTGCCAGTCTGGGTCATTCCCACAGTCCAGAACTCAAGCCAACAGGAAAGCTCATAAACACACAGGCCCCCTACCAAGGTCTGGGTCCTCAACTCCCCAGCCCAGCCACACACATCTGCCTCTGCTTAGGTCCCTCTTACATCCCCACACACCTGGGAAGAATTACAGCCAGCATGTTTGAAGAAATACCTTCCCAAGCAGGCAAAACAGGCAAAACACAGGCTTTGATATAAAGGCAGAACTGCAGGGTTGAATAGTTCAGTTTCAAACTGGTTTATGTCAGTGAGTAATCAGACCACGAGTTGAGTTTATTATTTGCTGATAGGTACCTTGGTTGTTGGTGTCTTTGATATGGAGAACTTAATCGCTTAGTGGCCATTATCTGAATACATGACTCATTTCAGAATTTAGGTAGAATGTAATATAATACTGGTCACACTTTTAAACATAATGCGGAAGAATGACCTGAATTCTAGCATGGGTGGCACCAGTGGGAATCAAAAGCCCTTACCTTGGCAGTATTTGTACTAAGCTCTACCTGTAGCGCTGTATGAGTCATGTTAATAGTCACTCAGAGAGGTGGGTGTCTGTAAGTGACTAAAATAAACCTTAAAATGTAATATTCTTTAATCAGTGCCTTAAAAGAATGTTTGATTAGAGGAAGATTTTTTTATGAATGCCTAACTTAATGTGATTTATATTGCAGGTATACTTTGACTGCGGTGCCAAGGTGGATGTGGTAGATGTCCAAGGACTCATCCTGTCCCCTGGCTTCCCCTACAACTACTCTTCTGGGACACACTGTGTTTGGCAGTTCTTTGTGCCTGTTGATTACCAGCTTATTCTGGAGATATTTGACTTTGATGTGTTTGAAAGCCATGACTCTGCTGCACAGTACTCTGCTATCTCTAATTTTGAAGAGGAAGAGGCAGATGAAGAGGTGACTTTCGAAGCTGGCAGCTTAGTGGTGGATGAAACCTCACCAGCAGCTAAACATCCTATGCAGAGTGTAGGGGATGTCACAAAGACTCAGCAGTCCTCCCAAGAAGGTGAGGTCAAGCAAGTAGTGGTCCAGGAACAGTCCACAAAGATGGAGATTGCCAGAGTCTCAAATTCTGCCAAAAGATCTGCAGATGCGTCCTCTGGTCTATCTTCACCACCTCCTCCTTCTCTTCTCCTCCTACCTGGGGCTGTACCTCCAGGAGACAAGGCTGTCAACTCCGCCTCCTCATCTCGCCTCAGGGGAGACCTAAACCCCAGTTCTGACCCGGTTGTGGAGGAGACAACCCTTGCCTTGTCACACTCCACCGATACTCCAGCTGTGAGCCCCGAAACCCAGCACTCTGTGTTTGACGCGTGCCCCCACGATGTCCTCTACATCTCAGACCTCATCACCTTCTCCTCCAGGTTCTGTGGGTCCAACCGGCCTCCTAGCAGTCAGCTGGTTTTTGGCTCTAGTCAGGAGATGGTGGAGGTCATCATGGAGCTCATCACCACCACCCACTGGGGCCGCGGCTTCGCTCTTCTCTTCCACTACCACAACCTGACTGAGCCAGGGGGGGACCGCCGTGCCTCCGCTCCATCAGTCAGCAAGGTAGACTCTCTGCTGGCTGCTGTGAGTGGAGCTGCCTTCTTCGCTATGATACTTACAAGTGCCCTCTGCATTGTTTTCAGGTAAGAGAAGAGAGTAAGGTGTACACACCACAACACCAACACTGCAAACTGTCTGGATAAATGTATGGTTGTTACCTGGGTGGCTGTGGCTCATGTGGTAGTGTTGGAGGGTCTAGTAATTGGAGTGTCTTTGGGCAATATGCTAAACCCAAAGTTGCTTCTGATGGCTATGTCATGTGTGTTTGAATTGGTGAATGTGACAAGTGTTGTAAAGTGCTCTGAGAGCTTGGTAGACCAGAAAAATGCTGTATAAATGAAAGTCAGTTAATGTCAATCAAAGATACATTCAGTGCTGAAATGATTAGCTGATATTCACACCATTTTTACCAATTTCACCAATTTCAAGGTAATATAATATAATATATTATATTATATTAATATAATATAAATGCCAGAAATCGGGTATCAGTATTTGCATTATACAACGCAAGATCAAAGAATGGGAATCTTGGTTGAACATTCAGTCCAATACTCAATGCATTACATTAACATTTTTTTACAGACATTCATGATCCCCAGTGAATAAATTCTAGCAGAAGTGATGATCCCCTGATGGTTCCTCTATTGCCACCATTAGGTTAACATTTTTTGTTATGTTTGTCTTGACTATCGGGTGGGTTACCATTGAATTTAATAAAGATATATTCGAAGATCGCAGAGGACTCCAGATCCCAATGAGGCTGGTGAACTCCTGAACTGATTTTTCATGTAGCCACTAGCAGGTCAAATATTTCTCTATCTCAACATCCATTTGATATATTGGTACAACATATTGTACAGACATTTATGTTCCCTAGAAGATGTATCCCAATGTCTATGGTAAACACTTGAATTTTTATCTGGTGCTGCAAATTCATTTTTTTTATTAAAATATATCAACACATTTAAATATATCAACACATTCAGACTGACTCACTTGAACTTACAGATAGTACTTACAGATGGTACAGATGGTACAGACACTGATGAAGTCTAAAGACTCCATTTTAATCTATTCCTATCATCATCATCATCATCATCATCATCATCATCACCAGGTTGACATTTTAATTTGGCCAATGGCCAAAAGCAAGCAAAACTACTTTGTGCTTAGTGCTTATTAGTAAATGTTAGCATGCTAACATGCTAAGCTAAGCTAACATAAGCTAAGACAGTGACACAGAACACAGCTATTAATCTACTTAACAGCAGCATAATTGCACTACCATTGAGAGCATGTTGCTATGCCAATGTTGCTGTATAGCCAACTACATGTTTTATGTTTTTGAAACAGAAGCCCTCAGAGGTCCTCAGTAGAAAATTCACAAGTATTATCTAATGCCTTATCTTCTCCCATGTATGAAAATGGGCTTTTCTGACAGTGAATGTGCACGCACTCGCACATACATAGTCCCCACTTTGTTATGTTGACTCAGCTGGAAGACTCAGTACCTGATGTGGTGACCCTTTGAGATTAGTTGGGTTTGGCTGCAACTGTGCGGCTTCCTTGATGTGGAGCATTCTCACCATAGACAGCGGGGCATTCAAGGTACAGCACCTGGCATCAATTCCAGCACACAAAAACACAGAGGCTGCATGAAAGTGAATGGGCGGAGAAATAGGGGAAAAAGGGACAACAAGGACAATTAAAACTCAATGTGAGTTTGCTACCGATAGCATTGTCAGACAATCAAAAGGTGTAATTTACAAGCTGTTCCCTCTTGTCCATCCCATGGGACAATGAATACAAACTGAGGGGTTAAGTATAGAGGTTTGTAATACTATCTGTTCTGACAAGGTGACTGGTTTACCCCACTGCTCTAGATAAATTCAAAATCCAGGCAGGTATAGATTTGTCCCATCAGCCCCAGTATTGAGCTTGCTGTGAGAAACACCCATTTAATATGATTTGTGTTAATTTCAAATGCAGCTCAGTGTCTCCAGCTCATCTGTTAGGCACAATAACTCCACAGGCTCTGACTATTAATGACAGGGAAATTGAAAACACATGCTCATTAAAATGTAAGTGTAATTAGCAAGAACAACACGAGTCATTCAGAAGCCAGGAAATGCATTACCACGAAACGTCAAGCTCATAAGTAGCCTCGGTAGCTGCTTTTTTTTTCTCACTCTGCTGTTCCCTATTAATTTAAATGAGTTCACAGAAATCACTGGAAAACAACTAGCCTGGCGAACTAGGCGAGATCTTGCTAGTTTAAAGCAGCAGTGAGATTAACTCCCAAGGTCCCCTCTGGTCAGAAAACAACCAAAGGTGGATGAGAGTGACAGCAGGGGTTGCCCTCAGTTGACCAGTGGCAGGTAATGAACTCATTCAGCTGTAAGAGTGAGTTTTAATAAGGGGGCACTTGCTTAAGCATTTCTGCATGCTTCATTGGTTCATATGGCCTGAAGAACAAGACAGAAAAGTATGGTATAAATAGGTAAGTGGTATTAGTTATTTTCTCAGTTGTAAAATAGTCTAATGTTTTATAGCCACCAGTGTGTCTGTGGAAAAAAAAATACTTGACATGGCTATTGGCAGTGAAAATGTGACAGCGGTGCATCCTTACAGGGAAAAAAAGCAATACATGGCAATAACATCTCAGTAACAACCACTATGTGAACTGCAAGAGTTGTGGTATGTGTGAATGCAAAATCGTGGTGCATCTCGCTCTATCATCCAACACCACAACAGAGCAACTATTGAGGGGGAAGTAGCCACGGGTATGTTGAAGCTATTATATATTGAGTGAGGTGGTTACTATGTCAAAAAGCTCCCATTTCAGTACAGTTGAATAGGATAGTGTCCATTTTTACATTTCTGGTCAAACTGTGAACACCAGAGGGATTTTTATTCCTGGGAAAATTCTGCCAAGAGTGAAAAAAATAGGGGACATTCATAAAAGCTGGTTTTTGGATATGCCTATAATTATAAACTGAATTACTGTGGTACTGTATGTTTTCCAGACCCAAACTGTGTCCAAAAAGAGCCAGCTCCTGTGCATCCAGCAACTCTGAGGTACAGACACCGCTGCATATTCTTTCTTTCCCCTTGTCCTCTCAACATGTCACTCTCTCTCTCCTCCCATACCTGACTTCTCTCTATTGCCTTATTTGTCAGTCAGACATTCCTCTGAAAAAAGAGCTTTATCTGGGATCACTGGTCATTTCATTTTAATATACTTTGCCACGGAAGCCAATACTGTCTACTGCTGTAACACTGCTTCACCATTCCCCACAGAGGATACCAGCTTAGGTTCACATCAGGTCATACTGTTTTGAAAGTCTGGTCAACCTGATGATAAAGCAATGATTGGTAAACTGCTGAAATGCTGAAAGAAATGCTTGCTCTTATTCAGATTATTCAAATCGTTTTATGATTTTTCCTAAGGCTGTATATCATTAACATGACAACCTGTTAGTTTTCATTATCTTTTTATAACTCATTTTGTTAACTAGTAAAATATGATAAACAAGTCTCTGTCCTTAATAATTTATTTAAGACTCAACAAATGATAAAAAAAAAAAA
>CM053985.1:5457328-5497328 GCA_028641955.1 Protonibea diacanthus
AAAAAAAAAAAAAAGTACGTTTTTTGTGCGCAATGGGACGTTTCTGTCTGACCTTGTTTGGAAAGACGTGTTATTGTAGTTTACCAGTCATATGAATCTGGACAGGAAACTCAAATAAATGAATGCAGAGTTTATTCCTCAAACATACACGTGTCGTTAATCATCGTCTCAAATTGTTTCTCAAGCCAAGCAAGCATTTCTCTTTCCTGTGAGAAAGCTTGGAGTAGACTTTGGCCTGAGACAAGAACCAGAAACAGAGAGAATTTAGAGGCGAGCTAATGTCCGGTCAGGATTCAGAGATGGACATTAACCAGACAGCCAGCAGCATCCTCGGGACCCACAGAGCGAATAAACCCACAGAGCCTTGGATGATAAATGTCGGTGGATGCGTGACACTGAGATATATAATTGTATAATTCCCACATGTAAAAAAAAGTCTATGTGCTCAATAATAATAATAATAATAATAATAATAATAATAATAATAATAATAANCCTGAAAGTATTATCCATCTCTTTTCATTGACATTAACATCTACAAAGAGATAAAGAATTGCTACTGTTACTATTTGAGTCTAGGCTTTCCATAAGTGCTCAATAATAATAATAATAATAATAATAATAATAATAATAATAATTATCCTCTCAATGCCACTCGTCTTTTTTCCATTTCTTAAAGTGAAAATTTGTTTGGTCCACCTATTTTTTCAGCACTTCCTTGTTGGGGATTAAATACATCAGAGACAAAATTTCATTTTTCAGCCAGCTCTTGATATAGTGTCCTGTGACAGCTGCTCCAATATGTGGCTGCCAGTGGACATATTTTGTCATTTAAAAGCCCTCTGATGGTGCCTCCTACAGACAGCCCCAGACTACTCTTTTCATACATTTCTGCATTCTGTCTCTTAGCAGCGGGAGAGGTTTCTACGGCACAGTGACACCGGCCCCAGCCCTACAGGTGACTGGCCATCACCAGACTCCACCACGTCGCCTGGTAACGCCAGCTCCACCAAGGATGGCAGCAGTGCCAGACCAAGAGCATGGAGCGTACGCACCTTCCAGGACTTTCTCCCTCCACTGCCGCAGCTGCATAAGAAGTGGTGCAGCTGGAACTCCACCAGTCCCTTCACCAAACTGGTGGACAGCGTTAGTATCAGAACTTTTTATATTTTCACGCCATTACAGAATTACACGTTTGCTTTTTCTTCTGTAATAGGTCAAAATGTCTCAAAGAGTCTAGGGGGTCTTACAAATATTCTTATATCATTTCAGGCTCCACCCAGTTTGGTAGCTGACTGCAGGGGGGGCGACAGCAGGAAGGTCCTCTCTGATGCTCACCTGGAGACCAAGGCAGACAACAGCATCATCTCTGATTCATCCATCAGCAATGCCTCTTATCCCCTTACGCAGCCCGCCCAGAGGCAGCGGCGTCTTAACTCCACCAGCAACCTGCGACGCTCACGGTTCACAGGGCCTTGCTTTGGCCTCCTCTCCGGGACGGCAGACCCAGCAAAGGCCTCCGGGGTTCCTCATGCCCAAGGCTCCCCCTCAGAACCCAGCTCTGGCTCTTCTTCTTCCACCCAATGTCAGATCGAGAGTGGCCAGAGTGGAAAGAGGCGTGAGTTCCCCGGTGAGGGCGATCACATCAGCGTGCCGGTGTTTGCCATCTCTGAGGAGGAGGACCGGCAGCCTCTGGTCTCAGCTGAGCACCTGGACCAGACCTCTGCCTCCGCCATGCTGAATGGAGTGGTTAAGGGGAAATATGAGGGAGAGAGACCAGTCGTTGGAAGCACCAGCCTCAGCCCCCCGAGCCAGAGGGCCAGACCAGAGTGGAGGCCATGGGGAAGCCAGGTGTCAGGAGGGGTTGGTCCACTCCCCTGCAACACACTCACCACCATGACTGAGTCAAACACAGTCAGTGACAGCCAGTCAGCTCTCAGTCAGTCCACAGTGCTGTGCAGTGTAACCAACCAGATGTGACTAGAGGGGCTATAAGTTGGTGAAAAGAGCAGGGACTCTGGTGAGCCAGTTATGTATTTCTGCCACTTTGTGAAATGTGTAACCTACATCTTTAATATCTGAAATCAACTTCTACAAAATGATTACTACATATACTGTAGCCTCCTGCTGGTTAATATATTCTCCTTACTCTAGTTGTTTTCTATTTTTATAAAGTTGTGTTTGGACAAAGATGGAGTAATATGCTGCTTACTATGCCAAGGCACTGACTGCTGTGGTATTATGTGTTCAAAAAAGATAACTGATTGCAAACATGAACAAAAAAGTATTTTCCTAAGTGAGTACTCCATAACTTCCAACTTAGGAGCACTTTTCTTTAACGTTTAATAATGAGTTTGACGCTATTCAGTGAGTTATAACACTCAACAACCATTGCACTTTGCTTTCAATAGCTCATTCATTGTGGATTTTGTCCTGCCTTGTGCCAGATTTCTACCTTTTCCTTAATGTGGTTATTATTATTATTTTTTTTTAGCACAGGTTTATACAATTACTTATTACCCAAAAGTGTTCTGCAGAGCATAGTTTGTACATTAATATTAAATTTGCAACAGTGTATGCATACAGTATGTACACCTAAGGCTGATACTGGATTATAAAAGGGAAATCAAAATAAAGTATAAACATATAGAGTACTAATATACACTTAAGTAGTATAAAAGAGAATTAGCATTCATATTTAAAATGAATTAATGTATAGTTTTAATAAAGGCTATGTCATTCACATGTTGTGTCTTTGATCTGATGCAAGATGTTACACAATCAAGGAGGAACCTCTAACAAAACCAAACAAACAAAACTAGAATTTTTTCCAGCATGTGTTAGGGTCTTTAAGTTTGAAACACAAATGAAAAAGATGAAATTGACAAATCATCAATTTTGAAGTTCAAATAAAATTGTTCTACCTCTCCCCATTGTAAAATCTAGAATTTATGAATATGCAATAATATTTTATTCAACCAGACACACAATGTTTCCTTACTCAAAAGTTCATGTCTAAAAACTGAGATTTAAGGTGAGCAAACCTTCCAAGGTCAGCAAATCAAAGTGGAAAAAAGCCTTTTTGATACACATGCAACATTCTGCACAGTGATGCACAAACTTCCAAATGATGTACACAGCCAAACATTTTAAAGAGGGGGACAAAATCAAGTCAGTTTCTACAGACAACAAGTGAAATCAGTCTTTTAATTTGTTAGAATAAAACAGGCAAATCAGATCCATATGCATTTCAAAGACAATTTTAGCATTGCTAACAACATACAGGGTAAAGAGGCATTTATCAAACTCAAGTCCTCATAAAATTTTGCATGTGCCTAGTGCTATTTAATTAGCTGATTATAGTCTAGATAAATCTAATCTGTTCAAATAGTGCATTGCATACACAGTTAACAGGCATCAGTAAGTACTTCCATTCCTCATATTAAGAGATGTGTGTCCATCTTTGAACAGATGTGAATGCAAGTCTGATGCCTGTTTACTCTCCCATATTCGTGGGAGCTCTAATGAGGTAGAATGAAACCTGCCTCTTCCATACTGCTGAGCAGCCTGGTCCAGACGTTTTTCACACAAAGTGAGTAAATATTTGACTTAGTACACAACATACCCCACCCCAGGGAGAATGCAAAGCACTCCTTCAAATCCTCTTTAATACCAATTCCTGATTGGAGCGGCTTGGGACTGTTGTTGGCTTAGGGTGCCCAGATCTCCAGTAAGGAATAATTAAAACTCAGCCACTCTGTCGGGGGATCGACCGGGTTTGTGCTGAGGGCCTGAGCCGCTAAGGAATGCCAGTGTGGACCCACCATGATTGAAAGGGTAAAAAAAAGAAAAATACACATAAACCATCTTGCTAACAGTACAAATTAACTCAGCAGAGGCCAGGAAAGTGCCCATTCACAATCCCATTTTGCTACCAACTCTTAAAACAAAAATATGAAGAGCTACATTCCAAAACAGCACATTATGTATCCATATTCACTATTGCTAATGTCATTGATACTATATATGAAAAATTCACATCATTTTCTAAAACAAATAAATCAAATTTTCTTCCATTACATGCTCTTTCTTGATGATGTATATCTCATTTTAGAATGAAACTCTTCATATGATCACAAATCAGATATTATGAGCTACTGTACTGACATCTCATATGCCTGATAAAGGCAGCTCTTGTTTATATCGTATCAAGAAACCTTTCCATTTGTGAGACAAGTTATGTGCAAATATCCTTAGAGTTGTACAATATAAAACACCTAGCAAAAATTTCTAGAAATCTTTAGTATGTACTCTTCTACAATCAACTGAAAAACTAAATAAAAGTGGAAAAGTAAGACCAGCATTTATGTGTAAAAATCATAAATATAATGTACTGGATGCAAGCTAAAGCCAGCTTTTAACATTTTCTACTCCCTCATTCTTCTACACTAAAAATAATCATCATAAGAATAGTAATCCTACAAAAAAAAGGGACATAAAGACTATTACTTCATCCTTATTCCAATATATAAGGCCTCTTGAAAATATCATCTAGATGGTCTTATTTGACTAAACAGTCCAAAAACAAAGGTTGATTTGTCTAATTCTTTTACAGTAGACAATAATACTAGCTGTGCATTGTTTGCATGATGACTTGCTGACACTTGGGTGATGATAGTCATAAATGAAGAGGTCATCAGATTCAACATAACCATCAAACATCAATCTAAAACAACAAAACAGCAGTTTTGTGTACCTGAGGAAGCAGAGGAAATTTAACCAAGTCAACACTGATGAACTAATATCAATAACATTTGAACAAACCTCCATTAAAAATTAACCTATAACATATAGAACTGGAACACAACTAAAACTCAACATGCTGTTGTGTTGTATTGGCACTATTGTATCAGCTGTTTGTTTTACAGGTGCATCTTGCAAAACTCTGCACATGAAAACTCTAACTGTGTATTTCATCACAGCTTAGCCCTTTACTATGAGGCTCTGAGAAAGCTACACTACTTTAATCACCTTGGAGATGATTATCCAGAGCAAAGCATACAACAGAGGCCCCTGTGCCCTCTGACAGCATCAGAAAACCACAAGTCCCTCTGGGGTTCGACATTTTCACTTAATATATTTTAAGGGTTGGATCTTGGAAACTGCTTGTGTCTTGGCCCCAAGGTTCTCCTACCGTATCAATTAACAGTGTTTTTTTTTTGTTTGTTTTTTTAAATCTGCAGTTTGTTGTATGGAAACCCTGGATTCTTAACTCAGCAATTCACAATACATCACAATTAACAAAAGTGAATTGAGATCAGATGTTTCAAGCCTCAGCTGCTGAGGCTGGAGGAGGACAGGATGATAAGAAACATGCTCACCAACATGTATGAGACTACATAAATGGCCTTAATCCATACAGATTGCCTCAATCGCTCTTAATCTGAGAAAACTAGCATTTCGGTCACATAAGATGGAGGACATATCAGGAAGCATTTTTAAACAAACAACAAATACACTATACTCTGACAGCTGATGCATGGTTAACTTGAAGACTGGAATAAAGCATGAGCCACAGACAAAACGTAAATTTAAAATGGTGGGTGGTGTTAAATGCCGTCACAGGTCTCAACTCTAAAAAGCAGCTTAAACCTTTAGTAAACATTGAACTTTAATGTTATTGTGCATAGCATTAATTTCACACAGCCCTGTGTCAAGTAAGACACTGGTCACTACTGTAAATGGATTTTGATTGTAATTTCAGCATTAGGTTATTGTATAAAATCTGGAAGGCAGTTAGCTATAATGGACAAAACTTAACAAGATTGTGTCTACAAGATGATCGGTTATCTACGTTTGACACATGATGTGACACAAGAAACAAACCACTCTGCTCATTCAGCTCTTGAAACGTGTCTGCTCACATATGTGGTTGAATTTCCTGAAATTACAGAGAAAGAAAAGAAAAAATTAAGTGCACAAAACCACAGAGATGATTTGACATGAAGGTCTTCAGATAGCAGACGTGAGGAACTATAGCACCAAGTTTATACAAGGACTCCTTCTAGTGGTAAAATAAGTGAACAACATGCATACATCTCACATCTCTCCTGTCTGTCCCAAAGTATAGCCAGAACCATTCACAACAGATTTAAGAAATACATGTTGCCTGTGTTCCGGTTTGTGTTATGACTGGTGGGGCCCACTGTATCATGACTACAAATTATGGCTGCTGATAAACAAATAGTATAGCTGTCAGTTGAAACTGAAATTCCATTGTATAAACAACTCAAAAGATGATCTTAGACTAAACAGTTTATGTGGCGCTTTGGATGTAAAAACTTACACTGCATGATGCGCCTTCACCTGCGTGCGACAGTTGCGTCCCCAGTAACAGTCGGGACGAGACGTTACAGCAGCTGAGGAAAGAACATTAAAAAAAAGTTGTTAGATGGGTACAACGTAAATGGCTATTTAGGAATAATCTTTCTCCTCCTGACCTGGCAGTTCAGATGACGGGATGTTCTGTCTGTACTTGTAGGCGAGCTCCTTGAAGCTCCGCAGGCCACAGCAGAAGCACAGGATGGCATTTGCAGAGATGCGACAATCTGACACAGGCAAGAAGGACGGGATATTATCGCCATGTGCTACATTGCAGGGCACTGTGAGAGCCTTCCAAATGTTTCTGTCCACTACTTGGTAAACAAAGTGCCTTGGATTTTGTTTTGAAGGCTCACCTGTCAGATAATACTTTCCCTGCTGTAAGCTCTGCAAAGACTCCTGATGCAGATCTCTCCATGTTTTTCCTCTGGATGACAGGTAGTTCTGGTCAAAGACAAAAGCACACATTACAGGGCATTCATTTCAAACATATTAAACAATTACCACTGGAGAGTTTATTTAGCTCAAGAGTAACAAAAGCTGTTTGCTAGACACACACACACATCCAAAGTGTCTTGGAGCATCATGAATGTAAATACTTTTAGCAGCAGTTGCCCCAGTTAGAAGCAACCATCCAGGATATAAAACATCACACTGTACACCACCAACCTAAAAACAGGTACTGCACTGTATGCAAATATATAACTGCAGAAACAGATGAATATCTGACGTGTACAGATAGCCCATTTTACCTGGAGGATCTCTGATTCATAGTTGTTGTTGTTCAACACACCATCCAGGCATTTGTCTGTCAAGTTGAGCTCTGAAAACAAAGAAAAGAAAAAGAAATGTGAACTTTACGCAAACTGCAGGGCATTAATCAGCAGTAAAATTAAATATCTGAGATCTGAATTCTTCATGCCAAACTGTGTCTTGTTTTTAAATGTTTATTACTCAAAGTCGGACACCTCAAATACAAATAAAAAAAAGAATTTAAAAAAAAATCTTAAATTTATTCTGCTGTGATATGTTAAAGTCATGTCATATGTTTCATCAGTTATAATGCTGAGAATAAAACATTGGGGTTATTTGAGGATGACAACACTTGAATACAAGAAAAAAAAAAAAAAAAAAAAAAAAAATAGAGAAATACAGGTCGAAGCCCACTCCCCAGCAATAAGCCTAACAGTGGAGAGCCCCCTGGGGCTGTTTTGCTAAAACAGATACATACCACTGAACCGAGCCAGACAGCCTTGACAGCCAATCCTCTGGCAGCCCCAGTACATATGACAGAAGGGTCGCTGGCACAGCACACCTGCCAACACACAGCACATCATGAATACGAGGTGTATAATAATAGAGTTTGTGCATCTACACATACACTTGCTGTTGTATGTTAAAGATGAGCTGATTTTACATGTACTGCATTATAATGTATGTATATTAAATATGTCTTAAAACTGAACAGCCTTACATAATTTAATATGCACCAGCACAGACTGGCTTATAATCAATGAATTTTCTTTATTCACCCCCAATTCTATTTCACTGCATAAATGACTATCATTTTAAAAACCATATTACATTACATATCTGCAGAACAAGTTCAGGGACCACTCACATTGTTGAGCAATAACCTGCTGGCTGTTTAGCTCAGCCCGTCTGTCTGGCATCGGCTGGAGGCAGCAGGTGCAGATGAGATGGCAGCCCTGAGGGGGGCAGCGGTACTCCTCAGGAGCTGCAAGACAGGAGGGGAGCAGAAAAAGGTTGGAGACAGGAAGTATTAGGATTATAACAGAATGCTAGAATGCTGCAATTTACCACCGACTGAAAAATTTTAACATTAACAACTGATCTTCTCATCTAATCTATACTAATAATCACCTGAGGTTATGTCAGAGGAGGTTGAGGGCTGCTCCCCTGTGGGCTTTGCAGATCCCTCCTCAGTTGCTGGCCTGGGTGGAGAAGGTATAGCTGGTGGAGCTGGTAGACCAGGGAGCCAGTAAGTTGAACCTGTAGCAAACAGCATCTGATTGACCTCCCTCCTATAGCCAGGACATTGTCTGCACATCACTAGAGGCTGACTGTGGACAAAATAAGATAATAATGATAAGTGAATATTCTTCTGCAGATTTATGGCCTTCAGTAGACCTGTAAACATTTTCACACATTGTCATTTCTTCTTAGTTAATGCTCTTTTACTTAAGTTGTCATTTTAGATATTTATCCAAGCCTTTACCTAATGTCTGAGGAGTCACTGTCGTTGTCTGAGAGCTCAAAGAGGTAATCTGAACTGCCCTCCTCATCGGAGAAAGAGCGTTCAACCTTTGGCTGCAACATGTCCTGAGTTATCTTGTTACGGCTGTCCATGCTCTTCAGGTCCTCCTCACTGCGACACTTCTCTGTGGGAGAGAAAGGGACACACAGTTTTTCGATTTCAATTTTTTTATTCAAGGTCAGTGTCTAATGAGATTGTTTAGGAATGTATACCAAGCAATCTTCCATCTACAGGTGTTTGGCATGTTGAATTTGTGTTTCAAAGATGCCATTAAAAAAAAAAAAAAATCTGTGCAAACCTGGGTGCTGGATGAGGTAGGCCTCCACTAGGTTGTTGAGGATGTGGTTCTTACGAATCCTCTCCACAGGGCAGCGGCAGGTGGGGCAAAGAGAAGAACGCTCCATCCAGCCGGAGTAGCAGGCAGCACAGAAGACATGCATGCAAGGCTGCAAGCTGAAGCAAAGAAAGGAGAGTTAGCATTAAACTCACGCCACATTTGCTGGACATGCAAAAATAAAATAGAAACCCACAAAGTAGGGCTCACGACTCTTGGATCTCTCTTTGAATGCCATGGCCCTAGATCGTACCTGACACAGTCGTACAGCAGGTCCTGGCAAATAACACACGTCAGGCTTTCCTCCATCTTGTCTGTCTTAGTCCCTCCTACTGGTGGTTTAGACAAAAGACTTCCCTTTGATGAACTGTCCACTTCTGTACTGGAGGTGTGTGGCAAGCCCAAATCATAATCTTTATCTGTAAACACAATAACTGTTTATTACATGCTATACTGAGTCTGCCAGAGGCTTGGGGTTGAAAAGACGTTTCTGGGGTCAGAACAAAAGCTCAAAGTGAAGCTTTGATAAGACACAAAGGGGCCTGTTTTATTTGTGCAAGCACAATGAGCAGTGCAATGTGCTTGGACTGTGTGGGTGTTTCCACGCACACCTGCTACTCTGGTTCACGTCTGTACAGCAATGATAAGTGCAAAATGGCTGGAGGAAGGTGAATATCAATGTAGAGGTTGTGGTGATTAATAAATACACTCTCAGACAGTAACATTACTGGTCTCACAGCTCTGACACCACTGTGCCAATCACAGTGAAGCATGAGGACATCCCAGGAAATCAGAACAATTGTTGTCTGGATGGTGCCAAGCGACACAACATGGACACCCAGCATCACAAATCTGCAGCCAAAGGCAGATGGTGTGTTTTTTTTAAACAGCTAATTAGTACAGTGATAGACGCAAATAATTAAGAAGAAAAATAGTTTGGTGGAGATTTTATATTTTTCCAGGGTGAAAAAATGTTCAAGATATAAATGGTTAAATTGCAAAATGTGACAGAGCAGCATCATGAATAGTTAACCTTAGTAATCCAACACTGTACATAAACAGAATCCCAATGCTAACTGACCAGGCTATGTAGAGGTGTGTGTGATTGTCCTCTAACAGCCTGGAGTCATTTGCATGTAATCTAATGAAGGTGAAGCTTCTCGTACAGTATAAAGCATCTGAGGATAAAAGATACTGTAACACTCACACAGGTTTTTTTAAAAATCTAGACTGCGTACCAATGTTCCTGTCTAAACCACATTAAATGTTTTTGGTTTGAAACATCTACCAGCTGGAAAGTGTTTAATTAAAATGGTAAATTCACACATCCCACCTGTTTGCAAGGAAAACCAGGTTAACCACAGAGTAAAAACAGAAACTAAAACTTACCATCATTAGTCTTCCTCCTCTTGCTTTCTGGCTCCGTGTTGTCCACGTCTTTTTCCTGGGCTGTAGCATCATCTGATCATCAAGGAACAACACCAAAATCAAATAATGTTAATATTTCAAACTGCTTGTTTTGATGTATACAGAGGAGAATTACTCAGTATGTAGGCGTTCAAAAACATTATCCTTCAGAGAAAAAGAGCAGTGGTGCTACAACATGACCATCGTCTAGTAACAACATGTCACGAGTCACACAAGAACTTGACTTTGAGGTCACTTTGAGGGTGATTAGTCATGTCCAAATGTCACAAAAGATCTTAAAAAACTAACAACATGTACGTGCATGTTGAGGATCTGGGAGTGGGAAAGTCAACACACAGAGAGACAAGAGCAGACAGTGCAGCCAGATAGACACCAGGCTAAAGATAGAGTGGCCACGTTTGAAATAGTATGGTTAGTTTAAAGTTTGGTATTGATCAGCTGCAATCAGATGACTAATATCAACAGAGCTGTTGTTGTAAATGACTGATCAAAGAGTTCATTTAAAAGAAGAGCACAGAGCCATTCTGCCAACATCCTGTGAATCCACCATCTATCACAGACAAAATACAGAGACTGGCTGAATCAGATTATTACAACTATACTATTATTACATTTCTATTTGAATAGATACTTTGAAATAGTATTATGCCCATACTTTAAACAATCAAAATAAACAAAGGCAACAGAGCCTATGCTGAAGCCATAGACTAATATAACATATCCTATATTGCTACTAGTACCTATAAAGGAATAGTCTGACATTTTGGTAAACATGGTTATGCACATTCTGAGAGGTACAATAGAAGACTCTCATATCAGTCTGAGAACAAAGCTACAGTCATGAGCTGGTTGTCTTAGCTGAGAACAAGCACTGAAAAGTGGGGAACCCAGCTAGTTTGTCTCTGTCCAAAAAAGGTACAAAAAATAAAATGTAAAGACAAAAACATTTTATGATTTTACAGGTGGCGGTTATGTGCCGGACTCTTTCTTGGCTGGAAAGTCACTTCCTGGGAGGTGTAAAATGGAATGCACAGAAAAGTGATACACTATGACTTTCCAGAGGGAAAACTGAAGAACAGGTCCTCCCTCTCACCACAATGGATCACCCCTCTTCAGCTGTGTGTTAGCAGAGAACCTACCAGAAGCAGGACAGGCTGTGGTTGCCATGGGACCAGAAGTGAGAGGGCTGCCAATGCAGAAGTGGGAAGTGGAGGTGGAGGGCTGGGGTTCCTCCTGAGTTGGATCACGAGGAGCCTTCGTGAGCATTACAGGCTCCACAGAGAGCGACATCTCTGAGGGTGGAACAGGAGCAGGACTGTGGGCCGACCTCTCCATGTCTGAGGTTTTGATACACAGTGGGGGGTTACTGGTGAGGCACAACATAGCTGTGGCATGAAAGTATTTGCATTTAACAAACGGAGTTGTAGGGAATTACCCGACCACTTACCATAACTATGTTGTGGAACAGCTTGCTCCGTTTTAATTGAGTGGTAAACATAGGCGATGTCTACAGGGTAACAAGAGAAGATGTTGTCTGCCTTTCCTTCTTATGAATTCATATAAACATTATTCTCCAACAAAACAAACAACTCACTTTGTTCTGGCTCACTTTTCCTGTATACAAAGTAGATGACATCGCCGTTCTGCAGCATGTAAGTTTGCTTCTTGACCAGCTTGGACATGTTGATCACCGTGCCGTTAGTGCTACAGACAAACAAACAATTGGAAATGTGACAGCTTCATAAGATCACCTCACACAGGAAAAGCTCTAAAAGTATAATCTTTCTTTTAAACACATTAACATGTTTTAAACATGCTGTGTGTTGTATTTCATTTCTAAACAACAGTGTCCACAGAACTTATTCAGCTCAGGCCATCGGGAAAAACAAAAAAAACACAACACAATGCTGGGTGAATATTCAGCATAGAATACCTCATGTCTTCAAGCCACACCATCCCTGAGCCTTCATCTTGCACAATCTTGCAGTGCTCCCCTGATACCAGTTTGTTGGCTGGAAAAGACAGATAACATCCTGGAAAGAAAATAATAAACCCCCACCATGAGAAAAAAACAGAAGAGATATAATACAGATTGTTTCATCTTTTCAGTGCCCTTTTTAGGGGGTGATTCATGGTAATATACATGTCTCCGTGAGAGAGTATGACACATCTTTTACCATTCCAAAGCACTATTAAGATTCACTGTCTCATGGGATTTTTAAAAACATTTTATAACCCAGACATAAGCTATCCAATTAAGACTAGTCACTTTGCATTGCAAAAAAGTAATCCCCAAAGCTCTCAACAACAAAACACACACAGGGGGAAATATAGGCCTAACCTTTCTTAAGCAAAACCCATACAAAAAAAAAAAATCTACTTAATATTCTGCACACATGTTCTCAATGGAAGCCTTTTGTTATCACCACAAGGGCCTGTCTAAGTTTGGTTCACTAAAGAAGTCTTTGTGTTTTCAAGGGGGAGGTTTAAAAGGCTCCAGACACTGACAGCAACGTCTACGCTACAGACAGGACTGTCTTTTGTTAGCAGGCATCACCACGTTTAGAGCTTTTTAAAAGCGGGATAGAAAATGTTAACGAGGTTTTATGATATAAGATTTCAAGGTGAATATGAATCTTTAATGTTCATACACAAATAAACTTACCCTTTTTTCTGCCAACTGTACATTCCCTATTGAAAAGCAGGACAGTTTCACTGGAGTCCACTCGGACTAGCTTTCCCCATGGTCGTCCTCTTCTGTAACTGTCCATCTCCTGCTGTTGTTTTCTAGAAGAAATGAGGAGAGAACACATTTGGAAATGTTTTACTACATTACCCAAGTCGATCAAGGTAGCAGGGAGAAAGTAAAACAAATCATCAAAGTAATTAAAAACCTACTGAGACATTTTATTTGGCCAGTAAAGTCATTGGTGTCAGGGTTCTACGTTAATTCAAGTTTAAAAGACAGCAGACATATCCTTGAAACTGAAACTGAAGGAACTGTTTCCACAGCTCCTTTAAGTCAAACACATCACAAACTTTGATGGATTTTAAATCCAGTATTTTTTAATATATCATTTTTTTTATCTACGCCGAATTCCCAAGTGAACTATCGAATCATAAAAGCTTATCAGCAACACAAGGAAAGATTTTCATACGCAACATGAGCTGGGTTACATTAAACTGAGAAAGCTTCTCATCAGGTTTGGTGACACTGGGACATAAGCTGCTAACCAGAACTAGCTTTTCTGAGCTTAATAGCCATCTAGCGTCACTAGCTGACTTTGTTGTGTGGACAAGCTGAAAAGAAAAAGCTTGACGTTATTTCAGTCGTCAGCTATCAGCTATTTTGACAAACAGTTTCGTAACGCCGTGTGGTACCATCAAGCCTAACGTGAAGACCCACAACTTCGCCCAATAACAACACTAAGCTAACGCAGTAGCTAACATTAGCGGCCAACCGCACTGTGTATCCAAGAGATAATCGGGAGCTCAGGGCAACAACCAGAAAAGGTCGTAACGTTATACTTATCGTAAGTCTCAAACGGCTACTTTACCGTCAAAAGCTCAGTTTGGAGTCCCAATAGCTGTGTATAAAAACAGCTTCTTCTACTCATGTTCCAGTTAGGCACAAGATGCACTTCCTGCCAAACTCAGCGTTGACATTATATACCGTCATCAGCTGATGGAGGAGGGGCGGCTGTGGTTTGGGTTTAAAAGTACATGTATATGCTGTGTGCTGTGTGCTGAGGCTGGCATCCTCAGAAAAAAACACCCAGAGACACTATTCATGATATGCCTAGTATGACACATGCTGAAATGCATTTATTTTTTTAATCTGAGCCCTGAGAAATATGCATTAAATGGCTCGAATACATGCGTAAAATGTTACTAGTGTATCAGAGAACATAAATAAAGAAAGCAAGCTGGGGCTGACAGTTTGTATCATGTAGTACAAAATACACTTTTTTACATGCAGCCAACTCTGCAACAAATACCCGTGTTTGAAATGATTGCCAGACAAAAAAAATATCTTTATTGATTATTTTTCCTTTTAAAAAACAACACAAATTCCAAACAACAATGACAAAAAAATATGGCAGTATTACTGAGGAAGACTGTGTTGCACAATAAGGAGACAGCAGGGGAACACGTCCCCAAGCAAGGTCAGTATCAGAGTTCTGTACTTCACTATAAGCAATACAAATACACACTTAAACACACAAAAAATATACAAACAAACTAACTAACCAGTAAAACAAAAGGCCATGGCACACAACAAAAACAGTCCAGGACATTGTATAGTAAAATGCAGACCCATTAGAGATGGCATCTACATCCCATATTTCTGAATAGCGCAGCATCACAAATACTCAAGCATGTATAACTTACAGTCTGCGTAACCCTGTAAGTCAGTTATGTATTCAAACAATGTGAATGTGCCGGATCACAACTGTTTATTTTAATATTTGATAAATTTAGATCATGTGTGTAATATTCAAGGGTTTTATAGTTACTGTGACATTTCAATTTCCTTATGCATATTAACATGCACCACAATATGATGTATCAATATATGAAGTGTGATTTACCGAAACTCTTTTTGCCCGCTCCTCATCTTTTTTGCAGCCTTATGGAGCCATTAAAGGATGTTAGACTGATCCTGATAATGGTGATACTGACAGTCCCTGTCTGCACTTTGGATTGGTCTAAAGTGAGGATAAGAAAAGCTGTCGAACGCCACCTTTTATTATTTGACATAAGTTGCTTGAAAATGGATGAAAATGTAAATGCAGTTGTATTGTTCATTTTGTGAAGTGAGGGAAAAGGAAGTATGTAAGGGGGAAGTAAGGGGCTGGTTGCCCCTCCTCACGGGGTGATACTGATGCTCCGTAAGTTGGTAAAGTTTGCCAGCAGCACACCAGATGTTCCATGTGGATGCCTTTCTTGCATATCATGTGGGCAATGCAACCATTTCAGGTACATCTGCCCCAGTATACCTGAAGAACCTTGAGGAACTGAGGAGACGATGGAGAACCTTCAGGAACTGAATGATGCAGGTTGTAGTACAACAGGCTCATGCATTCTTGAGAAATACAGCTACCCTTGAGTGCTACACCAACAGCATTTCTCACCGAGAGTGAGAGCTGTGACGTGCTGTTTAGGTCTGCCATACGCTTCTCTGCCTCTGTCACATCATCACAGTGGAGGAAAATGATGATCATTTTCCCTGAAGCTGTCTGACTGAGGAGAAGATGGCTTCTGTCCAGCAGATATAGTGAGGGCTCAGTTGTCCGTGGACATCCTGTTGTCATCATGCCTTTTCTGGCTCTCAGAGCAGTTGAACTGATACATTGCTTAACTGTCCTGAGTTTCTCTGTCAGGTTTTAAGCCATGATGGATGAAAGTTCAGCTTCATAGTGAACCTTGTGATGAGATTATTTTGTCAAAATTCGTACAAAAATAAATTTCAAAATATCATCAAAACAGCATGTGCAGAATATGCATTCATAATTATTAGCCATTACATTGCATTACACATTTATTTAGATTTCACTAAAGCAGCTTATAATGAGCCATGTGGATACGACCCAAAAATAACAATAATCATGCAAGTACATCAGCTTCATCAAATAAGCTAAAGGGCTTCATGTGCTACATTTAGAAACAAACTAGCTTTTATACTCCTCCCAAAACTCAGGTAGTTGTTTCTGTTACACATGAGAGCACGTAGGAATTTTTGTAACAGCACCCGTTTTACCAAGAAGAGACAACATCAGAGACATGTGATCAGTTTCACGTACGAACACTTCCTTCCTGGCCCTGCGTGTGAAATTTCATAGTTGTGTGAAGAGGTATGAACACTGATTTTCAAGAGAAGTGAGAAAATAAATGTTTAAGTCCATATTTTGATTAGACACTGTAAAAGTTAGAATTATGTACTTGCATGAGATTAGATTGTAGTCTCTTGTGATACATTTAATCTATGCTAATTAACCACCATGCTGCTATAGTTTGCTAAACAATAGCTGACACTGTGATGACAATAAACACATTTCCTCTATCCTACTTTTTTCAGAATGCCAGAACAGTGGGTGTGAAAAACTGAGGGGATAAAACATGTACTAAAAACAGGTCTGTCACCAAAGAATACTGAATACAGATACTGCAAGTCCTTACAAAAACCTCAGAGATCATTCCTCCTCAAAGTTTTCTTGACTGAGGCAGCAGACTTCTCTGTATCAGTTAGTGTTGTTGGTGGTTGGAGTACAACAACAAATAGGATCAGAACAGAATGACAGGTCCTGAAGTAATACACTTCTCTCTCTGTCTCTGTCTGTCTGTCTGTCTCTCTCTCTCTCTCTCACTGTCTCTCTCTCTCTCACACACACACACACACGTGTGTGAAGCAGCTTGCGCTTCACACACTTCAAGTCCTTGTGTTTGATCAATGAATTCTGTGATGAACCTGAAAACATTGCTATTTGTAGCAGGGCACTTTGTATTAAAATCTGAGATCTCTAACATAAATTAGTAGGTGCTAAGGCAAAAAGTGTTACAATCATCCGCAGTCCCCCTGACAGCTTATGCTCTCAGCTGCTGTTAACATCCTCTGAGTCATTTTGTTTTGTTGTATTTTTTTTTTTGTCTGAGAAGTGGAGCGAGGATGGTTTTCTTCTTCATTGGTCCCTTTTTAGTTGGGTTAGGAGCTGTTGAGGTTGGAAAGGAATGACAGGTCATGATCACAGGCAGTGAGTTTTTCAACTTAAACAGCTACATCTCCAGCTTGGCTGTGACAGCGGGTATGATGTTCAACATCAGTCAGTTCTTGTTAGTAGGATGAAATCAGTGTTAGTTTTGGTTTTCTTGATCTTTGGTCTCAGCTAGCTCACAAGCTGATCCACTCATTGTCCAAAAGCTGATGAAAAATTTCAATCACTTTTTTTCAGGAAGAAAATAACACTTTTGACTGTACATCTCAGCAGAAATTACATATAGGGATTAATGTATATCTACAGTATATAGACAATATAATGACAGAATGTGCTTACATTTTAAAGCTGTAGTGTAGAACCTTTACATTAAAACAAATGTCTGCTATTCCCCTTTATTTGATACAGGCACAGGAAAAGCAAACAGGAAACGGGAGAGGCAGGATGTGATGCAATAAAACACACATGCTGGCACATGCTGGAATCAAACCCAAGCCACTGTGATAAGAACATGGGCCACACACACTACCATGTGAGCTACTAGAGCCCCCCCCCCCCCAACTGCAGGTTTAAGCTCCTAAACACTCATTAAGCTTAAAGAAACATTATGCAAATATTTTACCTTTAAATAACAGCTTCAACATAAGTTTCATGTAACATTCATTCCCACTCTGCTCTTTGAACGTTTGTTGATGCGCTGTAACTGAATCACAACACAAAGTCAAACACCACCAACCATTTCACTTATTTTGGTGGATCATATTTTCTGGTGGAAGAAGTTTTCTGTGTGTCCTGTTTGTGTTATCCCGTGTTAACAAAGTTGTCAACTCACCAGTTTTTGATCATAAATAATCATAACCAATGCACATGTGCACCTGTGAATACATACAGTGTATAAGTGAATTGCACTCTGAGGGGTGCCAAATTACAGAACGATACCAAACAGATGACCAATAAACTATATTTTTCAGACAGTGGTGCAAAAAATAACTTAGTAGATGCAAAGTACTGTACTTCAGTAAAGATTTGAGAAGTTGATACTTTACTTGAGTACTTGCATTTTATGTTATTTTATACCTCTTATATCCCACTACATGTTTTACTCCACAACATATATCTGAGAGATATAGTTATTAGTTATTATTTTACATAAAATATAGATTATGTTATACAGTACATTGTGAAAGATTAAAACAGAGGTTTCTAATCTTTATTTGGCTTGTGACTTCTTACAAAGAAGCAGTGTCTACTCAGGGCAACAGGAAACAATGTGACAGCTATCAGCTGGTTCTGCAGCTCCCCTCAGCCTTCCAGAGCAGAGTTTTACCTCACTGTTCAGCCGTCTGGCCAACAACTTTACTGTTCTGATTCACTCTCACTGCTTGCATAGTGTTGTTTTCAGCTGCAGTAGGCACCTGTTTTCTTTTTCTTTTTTTCTTTTTTTTTTTTTTAAAGCTCTAATATCCATCCACTGTACACCTGCATAGCACCAAACAGCAGACAGACACACTCAGTGACTAACTGAGGAACACAGTGGAGTGGTTTTAGCAGCTGAAGCGCCAAGTATTTCTTTTGAGAGTGGCTAGAGACAAACTGTCAGTTCACAACCTGTTTCTGCTGCCCCCAGGTGGCAAAAAAAGAAAAAAGAAAAATCAGTTACAGAGTGATCTGAGTTGTTGCAATAATACAAAACCTCTTTCCGCTTCATATTAACTGCATTCATCATGTCCACATACATAGTGAATCCCACGGGTTTCAGTAACTGCTCACACTGAAAAGGAATTACACAGCTGGCTTTGTGGGACCACTGACAATTTTGATATAGGATTTTATAGTCCAATTACAAGTGGGCTGATCTTTCTTGTTTAAGAAAGACCAACATGCCTCTCTAATGGAAATAGCAAGCGGGTCCTTAATGCAGGACTAATCTCCACAAACCCCCATCTATTCCCTGGCAGTGCATTATTAATGGGCAGTGTGGAGGCTGGTGAGTACAGTGGCCTCTCCTCACTAATGTGTTCATTCCTCATTGTTAGATGTCTGGTGAGGAAAACACAAACACATGCTGCCTTCTTACACTGCACTACAGACACACACACACACACACACTCGCCTACACACAAAGGTATGCCATCCATGCAGAATATATTCTTTAGGGAAATTATTATATTTATAGTTGGCATTCAATGTTGAACACAGAATCCTCTGCAGATCCTCTGATAAGGTCACAACGGCAAACTGAGTGCAGCTTATTGAATCCCACACCCACGCTGTCAATCAGCATTTCCTAATTGGATCAAAGATTACTTGTGGCAGCTGTATAAAACATCAAACGAGTAATTAAATGAAATAATGAGAAAATAAACCTTAATGTTGCCAAGAGGGAATGGAAGTAGAGCTGAGGAACGTGATTCTGCTGTGCTCTCTGAAATTATCTCTCTCTGGCTCGGGCTAATTGCTGGAGGATGTCCTCTTAACTGAGTGTGAAAAGCTGTGTCTAATTACGGCAACATTAATCAGGCATTAGCATGTTATCACAAGGTTAACTTATCAGGAGGGGCCCAGAAGCAGCTGGAGGTGCCATTTACCCATGCTGCACTGGGCCAAGTGAGCCACAAGGGGTAGTGCTTGTTCTTCCTATGAATCATTACTCAGGCCCCCTGAAATTGAGAGCTGGAATCAAAGGCAACCATGTTGGTTTGCATTGAGTGAGCTGTGTGGTTTTGAGATTCCTTAGTGTGGAATTGGAACATCCAGAATCAATATCAACCATTTCCTGCTCATTGTGGGGCTGAAATGAGGAGAATGTATCCTCAGGAGATTCAAATTTTTAGGTCATAATTTGTTAACATCTTACTTTACACAGATGCAACAAAGGAGAGATCTTCACCACACACTGTATGAGGAATTACATGGACTGAAAGAATCTGCGAAATCAATGTCAAGCAATTGTGTGCTTGGTGGAGCAGTTGAGTCCAGTGTAATGAAGATTGACTGGATGGTGATTGCATCCTAAATTACCCCACTAGTCAAATATGAATACAGACAAAATGTCAACCATCACTGATTGTTGGGAAATGAAATAAATGAATAAAATGTAATGAATTCTTTTTTAAAAAAAATCTGTTTTGTTTTTTTTTGTTTTGTTTTGTTTTAAACTTGGCAAATGCTATAGCGTATGCTAAAAGGTTTTAAATAGTGTGTTTTGGACTTTTGTAACATCTCTGGAAAACATGCTTGATGAACTAGCAGGTATGTGCAATTTTGAGTCATCGCATGCCAAATGACCTGCATGTGTGTAGATTAAAGGTCATTTCTGCCAGTAGTTTGGTCCTGTGCCCTGACTTCATTACCAGCAGCTTCCAGTGTAGTCTCATCAGGATTCCAACAGGGCAGAGAAGCCGTACCTCCAGCAGCCCTGCCAAAGGCGCTCATTTGTCAGAGAGGCATGGAGATCACAGGCCGACAAATCTCCCATGTCTCCCAGACTGTCAAGCTCTTTGCCTGCATATCAAAGACAAAAGAACAGAGCCGGAGAGCAAGAGAGCAGAGCAGCCATTCTATTTAGAGATGGTCCACCGTTTAAACCCCCAGAGTGTGCCCTTTGAAAATGCCTGTTAGCCTGGGTGAGAGAGATTACAAGCAAATAAAATTACATTCATTGTGATATTTGATTTCATAATACCCCCAGAATTATAATTACACCACACTCACACTTTTCATTTAAAAACCATTCGGCGACAACAAAGAATCAGAGATGGGAATGAGCAGGTTGTGCATCTAGCGAGTGAGCGCACATTATCAGGCCTGTTTCACTAGAAGTAACAATAATGGCAGAAGAATGGAGGCACTAATAAGAATGTAATCAGGTGAGAGAGCAGGATTTAATGATATGGAACACAGGGCTTTATTTTCATCTGTCAGTCTTTTGGTGCAGCCACACGAGAGCATGTTGGGGGAAATAATTTTTTTTTTTTTTTCTGGTGTTATAGTCCTCCCAGAGGCTGCATTATGGAAGCAGATATATATTTTTTAAAGACCTACTTCTTACCAACCAACACCAGGGTTACATCCCCCATCAGATCTCAGTTGCAACCTTTGTGTCTGTCAGGGTTGCACCAAAAGCACAACGGTGTATTACATGGGGAATGCGGGCATATGCTGTCTGGCTTAAACCAACAAGCAGAAGGGAAGAGATAAGAGACATTCTTGGGCGGCACAGAAACGAGGCATGAGAAGGGCCAGCTTGATAGCAGTACTTGTTGTTCTGATGTGCTAAATAGCTGGCCTTCAACACCCCAATCAATCGTTGAGTGAGCCACTGTGTAGCCAAGGGTTGTGTGAGATAGCCAGATGGCTGAAGTCAATGGAGCTTTGCCTGGTCTCTTGTGTCACAAAGGGATGATCATGAATCTGGCCACACAGACTGGACAAAATACATGAAATATTGCAGGCGGAATTATTTCCTAGGTTGATAAACTCAAATAGATGTTGTTTCAAAATGTAGCACTGATTAAGGCTCTGACTTCATCAGCAACAGAATAATAACAAGTCATCCCCAAAACATTTAGCAACATAGCTGGGTGGCTATCATGCACATTTTTGTTTTGGCTTGCACAACCAGTTTGTCTGATGTGATAAGTATTACTGGAGATCTCACTGTGTGTAATGATGCCTACCAACCATTGCGTGGTACTCCTGCCATTTGACACAGGAAAGCGGGAGGCAGCCAATACGCCGGTGTGTGCACACAAAAACGTCTGTGGGACAAGACAAGCATTTTGAGCATGCTCCAAGACCTCCAGAGGCCTGTGTTGACTAATCTGCAAACAATCCGCTCTGCAGGCCCCATTGCAAGTGGAAGAACAAGCCCCTTAAGCTGTGACATTAACGAACACAGCGAGATAAGATAGGGTTTGTTATCTTGGTGCATGGAACTCCTGCCCAGATTGGAGATAAGAGCCTTTCAAAGCGTGTTTGCTGCCAGACAAATTTCCAAAGAAGCATGGGAGGCAGGCAAAGCAACGCCTGGAATGCCAAGGAGCCCTGTTGAAGTCAGTCTCATGAAGAATATGATCCCCCTGCCCTTTTCCACCTTATTATAGTGGCCTTTGGTATTTTGGTGAGTGAGGGTTATAACTTGCTGATGACATAAATGCAGTCCGAAACCAGTAGCCAGTCTGTGCAGAGAAGTACAGATTTTCCTGTGCTGAAAGAAGCAATAAGAATCCAATATGCATCAAGACAACGACCTCACACAAGGATGTTGAGTGCTCTAATACCAAACTGAAAGAAAGTGTAACGGCATTGTTTTGATTGTTTCCTATATTATTCACAGGCTAAGGCCAGGGCAGTGAACAGCTTTTATCAGTGTCTCCCTGTGATACAAAACTGACTCAGATATTATGTTTCAGATAAACATTGTATGAACCAACATATGGCATTGTTGTCTGTATAGCACTATGAATTTTCTATCAACATTGGCACAACATTGGCTTTTCAGCTCAGGGTCTTCAGGTAGGATGGCTTTTCCTGCTACTTCAGGGATTAAACCATGATTACAAGAACCTTGATTTACAATTTTACTATCTCTGACACCACATACACACAACCATATGCTACATTTGTTGTTTAGATCATTAGGTTCCTGAAACTATAACGGCATACCCTGAACATTTTGAATAAAGTCCTAATAATGAAAGAAACTGTTACCTCTAACCGGAATCTACCCTAACCCTTATCGACCAGCTAAAAACATTTGCTCAATAAGTTGGTAGGTTATCAAATCAAATCAAACAAAAAACACCCTATTACACATCAAATCTGTTGCTGTGCTGTTGTTGGTTTAGAGTACTCGTACTGGTCATATATTCATAACAGACAGTTTAATATTTAAGCTCTGTGTTTTCAGTAGAGGCCTAGCATGGTTTTATGTGGAAAGATAGGATGTTTTATTTTTAAATGTGTTATTAATTCATAGGCTGTAAAAACAACCTTTTTGTCAATTTTATAATTTCATATTGGAAAGGAAATCCTCACACATGGATGCCAAGAACTAGGTGTTGCATTTCTGCCAGCGTCAAACTGAATAAAATGCTTATGAATATGCCCACACCACCAGAGGGGATGGACTAAATCGTAATTTTCATTCTGCGGCTTGGAAAAACTTCCGCTTTCCCGGATGCCAAGCGGCTCTGAGGCGATCCCAGTGATGAGCCAAGGAACGCTCCGCTAACTGAGCTCTGGAGAAATACGGTCACGGCAAGATCCATATTCAAATAAACTTCACTCTTGGCCCGTGCACACAAGCCATGTTGTCACCAGCTGGCAGTGCCTCTCACCGCCCCTTCAAATACTGAGCCACTTTTGATTAACGTCTCTACGGCTAATCATGTGCATTGGCTGTGCCAAATTGGATAAACCACGTATGGCCTCCATTTGCCTTGAAATCTCTTATTTTTTTAAACTCATTCGAAGCATTTCAGAGCCTCCCTTTACACCATCCACCCCTCCCTTAAGTCTTCTCTTGTCTAGTGCCCATACATAGAACAGAGAGGGTGGTGTGGTGGAACGGTGCCATCCTGAATGAGAGGACTATCGCTGCCAGATGCACCCAGCTGCATAAATGTTATTCATTTTTATGGCTTGTGTACATAATATGGCCAGTGTGGGAGATTGTGAGGTTCCACTAAAGGCTGGAAAAATCCTCAAAATTGAATCAAAGTGGAAAACTTATTTTGGCTGGTGGCTGCTCTGGACCTCCTCCTTTTCCATCTCCCTTAATTCTCTTCTACTACTCCCTGTCTCACATCCTGCTCTCTGAGGTTCCTCTGTGAGTGATTTACAGTATATTCTTTCTCCTGGGCTGCACTAGCTGGTCTCCTTGCACAGCCATAGTGGTGGTGGAGAGAGACAGCTGGAATATTTGTCATAGGTCCAGAGGTGCAAAGACATTAGACAGTACTTTGTCACCAGGGTCCAGAATTCACACCATTTGGCTGTTTCCAAGTCAGCTCCTTAACCGCTGACTGGCCTGGTTTCTGTCAGCTGCCGCTCTGTTGACATTGAGGGCTAAAAAAAGATGGCAACATGGAAGGATGTATGCTGCTAGCCTTTTTAGGTGGTCAAAACAACATGCAGTCTACAAAGCGCTGTGAAAGGGATCCATAGCCAAAGCTCTTGACTTGGTGCTCTCTCCTTCAGTTCACAGTTCAGATATAGTTTAGTGGTTTAGAATGGCTCTCGTCAGGGTTTGCTAACCCCCGCAGAGAGATGGGCTTGAACTCCGAGCAGAGCCATGGTCTCCCAAATCACAAGGCCCAGCTGAGGCCCCAGCAATCCAAATGTGATCATGGCGGGGGCCTCCCGTCTCATTACCAATCTCCATTTCAAAACAGCCTTCAAATGGGAACTAATGCATTAGCTCTCGCTGGGGGAAAAGTCTAGGGAGCCACTACATGGCGGCTCAAAAACGCTTTCATACATGTTTTATCAGCGGGGGAAGAGTGAGCAGGAGAGAAAAGGAGCTTGGACTGAACCATTCATTTGTTGCCCATCTTATTAGCTTGGCACTGTGTTATTAGCTGCCATTGTGCTCTATAAAAGCCCCTTAGGCCTGTCCCACTGTTCGCTGAATCTGGGGTGAGCTCTGTGCCAAGTACTTTTTAGAGACCATGAAAATCAATCCCAAACCCTCAGCATTGAGGTTTCTCACAGATAAATGAAGGGGATTAGTGGAACAATAAAACAATGTCTTACCTCAGATACCACCATATCCTATTAATTGGGATTATAGTGTGGAAATGTATAAAAAAGACCATCTATCTTGAATCAAAGCTGCTTTCTTGTGACAAACTGGTATTTGAAGCCCTGTCAGTGTAACAACGTTCCATCAAATCCATTCCAAATTATGAACAAGTTAATACAGAAATCAGAAACAATTTCTGCAAAATAATAATAATACTAAAAAAAAAGCCTGGACACTTGAAGAATAGCTGTGGAAAAGAGCTGACAATTGCAGAAGCTGTAATAACCCACCTTGGGTTGGATATGCTAGGCAATGTGTCAATTGATTCCTATCTGATGATGGACTGTGTGCTGAAATAAATTGACCTTGCCAGACGATGAGTGAAATTGATGGAGCTTTTCATCTCCGGAGGGCCGTTCCACACTCAGCCGTAAAATGGATAGAGCACAGGACAGAGTGATTGAGTCGGGGAAAATGTAGGGTGTGTGTTTTTCTTCTACCAAAGCTTGGTTGGTAAATAATAGTTACAGGAAAAATCACTATGCGGTAACAAGTACAGGGGTTAAGCACCTGTTGTTGACTAGATGATTAGGACTAAAAGCACACAGTGCTAAAGTGAAGCCGGCCGCTGACAGATGCTACCCGTCAGAGGAATATGTGGCTCAATTACTGGGAGCCTAAATTGAAAGTGATAGTGATTTAAGTCTTCCCAATACGCCAGCCCCATTCTGGCAAACTGTCTTTTCAAGGAGCGCTTTTAAAAAACCCTGCTGGAGTGTGTGAGACACAGGAGCGCCATTGATTTTCAATAACATCCCCTAATGACCTGGCCACGGTTTGATCCACGCTGTCATTACAGGCTGATACCATGGGACGGGATTGGTGGGTCTCACAGCACACAGCAGCGAGATGAGTAGTCAGGGCATTATCAGGATGAATTGGCTGTCTCTGGACAGGCGGCAAGCACAGCCGAGGTCTTGTCAATAACAGGCTGGGGCGCCTCAGGGCTCCCCCCGCGGCCCACTCCAGAGCGCCTTCCGGCCTCATTAGAAACGTAGATGAGTGGTGTGCATGAGGAGAGGAGGCGCATGAGAAGAAAGAGGAGCCTCTCCTCCACCATCCGATAGCCTGCCTCCCAGGCATTGCTCCTCTTAATGAGTCCAGACCGCAGGTCAATATGCCGCTGGGCTGCCAGTCAATACCGGTTACCTGCAACACAAACACTCAAAACCTGCTTTCATACAAAATCAATGTCCTATTAGTCCCTCCCTGTATTGCCTTGGCCCAATCTCATCGATCCCCTCTGAAGAGCTCTGCAGCCCATGTATGACAGATTACGGTCAAATGATCTGATGGCTTAGGCTACTCTACCAGCCAAGTCTGTTGCCTTTATGATTTTAAAGTAATAGCTTGATATGAGATGAGCAAATACTATAAATGCTGAAAACTGAGGCACAAGCATTATTGGCAAACCCATCAAACTCACATCAACATTCGACTCAGTAGCTTTGGCTTACAGACAAAATCAGTACTTGTAGCACTGACAGTGAGTGCCAGGATGAAAGACAAGCAACAAACGTATGACATTAGGTCCAAACTTTATTCCGTACATTTTAAACCATGAATGTTCATTTTCATTTTTTGCACGCCTAAAACTCTACTTGTTTTGTATACAAGAGTCTAAGAAAAACAACTGCACAACACCACAAGGTTGACAGAGAAAGTCCTTTTGCCGCCCACTAAAAAGTGTCCTTTTCTGTCCGGGGCTGGTCCAGTTTGTGACTTGGAAGTCTTTTAATAATTCCATCATTATTTCATTGATAATATAAACATGTGTTAATCCAAGTTTCTCTCCGTATCAACAATATCGTCTGCTCCCTCCATGTGATCTCTTCATTAGGGTGCTGTGTGCTGCTTTGCATAGATTGCAGATGATCCTTTTAGGCCCCCTTACAACACCCTGCTGTCATAGTTCCCAATTCAAGTTCAATTGGTCAGACTTGTCTGTTGCCATGATATTCAACAAGGAAGTGATTTCCCATGTTTCATTTAATTTTGTTTTTCTAGAAATGGTTAAAAAGACTAATAAATTTACACAGTAATTTTGCAGCGAAGGAATATCAACAAGTTATTTACATCAGTTTTCTTTACAGAGACTGAACAAAGACCTCATAATATATATTTATCTGCATATCTCAAAGGCAAAACAAATGAACAAAACAAATTAGTAATGTAACATTGTACATTGTCATCATTGAGGATATCCTGGTACCATGAGGTTAAATTACTGAAGGTTGAAACCAAAATCCAGTCTTTACAGTGGGTCATAATGGATATGTCTCACAATCAACTGGGATAAATATTGTAAAAGGTGTGACTAATGCACAAAATACATAAAATTCATAGAAATGATATCTATACATGGAACAAGGATAGGAAATGTACAAACTCATTTCAGGACCTCTCTTTTCGCACAAAGCTGAAAAAAGGTATTGGATTAATATATTAATAATTATCAAATATTTAAGTCGGATATAAACATACACATATTTGTGTTCTCTTTACCGACATTATTCAACCTCCAGTCCACTAAAAATAAAGTCATGGCATGTGCTTAATCAGCCTTACACACCTTTACTTTGTACAATCATACCCTTTCCCTTAGGGAGTTTTGCTCTTCTCTGGTGAAGAGCAGTGCATTTTGTTCACAACAAGATTCAGATTGGGGGAGTGGGGCTTGTGAGTGCATCTAGTAAGACTTTGTGCACTTTTATATGAAGCTACCGAGCCTCTACCTCTTTGGGGTTGCGAGATGGCGAGTAGTCTCGTGGGTCCTGGGTGGTGAGGGGGGTAGTCCTCCTGGGTGAGGCTGGCCTGGCACTGCCGGCTGGCACGAGGGGTGGGGGTGCACTGAGTGCAGCAGTAGGTGGTGTTCTATTCAGAGGGCCGTTGTGTCCTGTGGAGGGGCTGAGTCTAGGGTAGGGCATGCCACCTAGGTGGGGCATAAAAGGGGGCATGTGGGGTAAATGGCCCTCCATGGGGGACTGGTGCAGCTGATGGAGGCGTGCTCTGTCCAGTTCCTCCCTCAGGTGGAGGCGCTCTCGCTCCTCTGCCTGTTGTCTCATCCTCTCGTGCTCCCTGCGCACCTCCAACAGGTGCTCGTGGTGAGAGTAGTCATGAGCCTCCCTCTCGCGGTAGGCTCGTTCCTGTTCGTAGACACTGGGGAAGCGATGTCCTTGCTCGGCCCTGAGCTGGAAGTCCATGCGCCGCTGCAGGTCCAAGCTGCGGTAGGCCTCTCTAAGTGGGTCCCAAGGGAAGGCAGGGTGGGGCAGACGCTCTCGTCCTGCCAGGGGGCTCACTCCCATAAAAGGAGCCATGCGAGCCCGGTCTAGCACATTGAGGCTGCCCATCTGTGGCATGGCACTCATAGAGAGGGGCAGAGAGTGTGCCATGGGGACACCATGCAGACCAGGTGCTGTGATGTCACTGCCACGTGGTGAGGGAAGAGGGGGCTGCTGGGACAAAGGTGGGTGGTGGTGGTGCGGGTTTACAGGTTGGCTGATGTGAGGAGGAAGAGCTTGGGCTGGTGGTTGTGGGGCGGGCTCAGAACTCACCACCATGACCTCCTGCTCCTCTTTCCTCTCCTCCTTAATCTTCATGTCATTTTTAACCTTGTGCAGGAGCTCTGCAGGTGGGGGCTCTTTCCTCTCACTGTCCTTGAGTGTAGGTGGGGGGCCCCCGGCCATCTTCATGCCCTGCTCATTGATCACTGCCTTGGAGTATGGAGAAGGAGAACGTTGAGTGGGTTTGATGGAGTCTTCTGAGGATCTCCTCTCGAGCATCTCCTTGCCAGGGGAGCGACTCTCCTTCACTTTCACGTCAGCCAGTGTGGAAGACTCTCTGTGGCGCTCCAGCAGCTCCTTCTCTGCCTCACGGACCCGGTCCACGCTGCCACTGTGATGTCGACCCGAATCACTGGAGTTCTGGCTGTTTGAGCGAATCAGGCTGCTGATCTGGTAGCTGACTGGTGCAGAGGCTGGAGAAGAACGGTTGGAGTGGCGGTTGCGATCCACAGAATCCCTGCAATGAAAATGAAATGAAATAAAACATTTTAGTTTGTGTCAGCTAAAAAGTAAAATATTTAGGGATGGATTAGATTAGATTAGATTTCCCCAATAGTATCTGATTTATGCTCTTTAAAAAAGGGTTACAATACTCTTGCTTCCTCTGATAATGACAGTGTTTCAAACTCACCTGTCTTTATCCTTCTCCTCTTTACCAATGGACGGATCTCTTTTCTCTCGTTCCCGCTCTCTTTCTCTTTCTCGTTCCCGTTCTCTTTCTCTCTCTCTCTCATGGCTATTGGCTGAGCTGCTTCTCTCAGCGTCTGCGGTTTTGGGCCACTGTGGCGGGGTGGGAAAAGATGGCGGGGTGCGTCGAAGTCTGTTCCAGGTGTCGTGGTGGGGGCTGCCAAACGTGGGCAGTCCTCCTGGCCCCTCCTTGGTGCCAAACATATTGTTGGACCCTGGAGGGAAGGGGGAGACAAGGCGTGGGACCCACTGTAAGTTAATTGGGCACAAAACCTTCTTGAGGACACATAAGATGAGAAAGACTCAACAACAAAAGCTGCTTTTGTCTTTATCTCTGGAGGTTCTCTCACTGAGGCGGTTTGAAAGAGTTAGAGGTTAATGGCTCCCCCCACCAGAAAAAAACCTCTACTCATTTGCTTTTGCACTAAAGGCCCCCCCCAACCTCCCTTTTTTGAACTGGATGAACAGGGGACACTCACTTGCCCTCTAGAGTTGAGGGCTGTGAAAAGCCAAGGGAGACCTTAGCATTCCACAGCATGTCTATTCCAATCACATCCATTTTCACAACAGGGTGACCGATTTGGCACACAAAAATAGGAGGGATGAAGAGAAAGAGAGAAAGGCGTAGAAAGAAGGATGCAGGGGGAAAAGAGAAAGCCCTGCATGGTGGTGCAGAAGGGGCTTGTCACATAATTAATTGATGAACTGCCACCAAACAGCGGACCTGAGAGTGCCTGTTGGCAGCAGCGCAGCCAGATTAAAGCCAGGCTGTTGGGGACATGGTTGGTGGATGAAGTGGAGGCAGGGAGGAGGTTTGCTGTGGTTTGTTGTACTGCCTAGTTGGGCTTCCCTAGGCTATGGCTGTTTTGACACAGAAACTAGAGCTGTCTTGTTTTTTTTTCCTCCCCTCCTGGCTCTCCCTGTGGTCTAACGCTGCCCTGCTCTGTTCTGTTACTGGCCACAGGAGCCAGATTGAAGGGGGGAGCGGTGGAGGAGGAGAGGGGGCCAGCGCTTACCAAGCGAGGGGTTGCCTAATCCTCCGAAGGCACTGCTTGAAAGGTTGCCGAGGCCGCCAAAGGAACTGGAGCGACTGAAAGGATCTGTAAAATGCCAAACAGGGATTAGCAAAAGGGGGGGCTGGCTAGCGGTGCTCACCCCAACACCAACTCGTTCCACTCGGCTTTTCTCTTACAAGCGAGCTGTGGTTTTTTAGCGCTGCCACCCTAGCTCTCTGCCTGATAATCCTGCAGTAGCCAGGTTGCTTGGATGCTGGATTCACTGCCACTAACTGGAGTGGAGTGTCTCTGACCCTGCTGGGGCTAGTGGAACAACACTGCTTGATGGGGAAATTAGTTTTGAGTTGTTGGAGCCGAGATGAAAATAGACTGTGGTAGGGCAGGGGAACTAGAGACTGTAAAAATTAGGTTAGACAGACCACAATGATTTAACTGGAGAATCAGTGTCTGATGGGCTCCACTGACGCACACTAGAGCCTTCAAATTTATAGCAATAGCACAAATGTTTACCCTGAGAAGTCTGTGAACAACATTCATCAACTGTTAATTTGCAGTCCCATTTTAATTCAGCAAAATCCATCAGGAAATGCAGAACTTATCAGCAGATTAGGGTTTAAGGATTTTCAGCTCTGGGGCTTGTTAATATATCAGAAAAGACAACAATTGAGAAATCTCCTCTGCCTCACACATGAATTCCCCGGACAGGGAAAAAAAAATGTTCGCTAAATCTTCCTCCACAGTGCACCATGTATTCATAAGCACAAAAAGGATTGACTCAAGGGCTTATTCCATGAAATCAACTTGCCACTCTGAACCCAAACTGTGTCTCAGATAGAATGGTGGAAAAGAAATGAATGCATGCAAAAAAATTAAATGTACAAATAAATCCAACAACATGAACTACCTTCCACTACTCCACGGGGAAAGAAATCCACAAAATCAACTTGCAAGCATATAGAAAGAAGCATATATGCTGTTGCACTGCGTATAGGTTGTCCAAACTAATAAGGGAGACTGAATACCAGGCTAGCTACGTCTTTAATAACCACAGACAGAGTTATTGAAGACTGTGTTATGAATCATACTGTCTGCTTATATGTTGGCATCACTCTCCCTTACCACAAACTTCAAGTTTATTCAAGAAGTGCTGCAGCCGACTGACTGCAGTGGCCAGCTGGACTCTATATTAACCTTCAAATGAACCTCAGATGAAAACTCCAAATTTCTAGGCTTCAAATCACACCCTGGTGGCAGGTAATGTGTTTAAAACATGAGTGCAAAAGAGATAGAGTGAGAGAGAGAGAGAGAAAGAGGAGGAGGTAAATGTATAAGAAAAACTTGAACATGGGTTACTTACACTTACCTGCCAAATGGCTAGGAGGCAGGAAGCCGCTGGGGTGAGGAGTGGGGCCATAAGGAGAGGGAGCTGGGTGGCCGGAGCCTATTGAAGCAGAGAGGATATAACTGTTATTATTATGAATCAGGCAGTTGTAAATTCTCTAACTAGCCATGCAGAGACAACACAAAATGATTCTCAATCACACTCCTGAGTCCTGTGGTTAGCCAGGACTAAAAAGGTAGACAGCAACAGCATTACAAACCTGTTGATTATACATGCAAGCTGGAGGCCTTTAGAGATTGCTGAGTAATGCCACTGAGCAAATTAGCTCGATATTTTGCTTTTATTTCAGCTGTTGCATGTTTGTGTGTGAATAGTTGGTTATTGAGGTCAATTCCTGACTGTGAAACAAGCTGGCTCCTTTCACAAAACATGGTTACCATCACCCATATTCCATGAATTGTTAATGAAAGAACCAATTACAGCACTGCCTCTGACACACCACTGCATAATTACCAGTCAAAGGGCGTTCGCCTCTCTGTTGCCCTCCAACGCAGGGCAAATCAGTCAATTACCTAACCGAGAGTCATCCATATTCATAGACATATCTGACTCCCTTTACTGGCAAAACATTTGATACAAAAGCACTATAATTAAGTGAACATTAAATGAGAGGAGAGAAAAAAATTATGCCGTTTTTATCACAGTGGTGGAGGAACAATTTGGAAATGTGGCTAAAAAAATGCTAATCTGCATACAGACAGGCAAATGACATTGCGGGGCTTTGAGAATGGAGTCATTTGAGTGTTTTAAATTATTTCTCTTGGAAGGTGCAGTTCATCATCCTGCACTGGATGCTGGGAGACCCCACTGACCTGTGGAAGAGAAGAGGGGTCGGGCCAGGTCATGAGGGTACGGGAACCCTGGAAAGACTCCTGGAGCTGGGGGTCGACTGAACAGGTCCAGCTTCCCATTCATGTCTAGTTTGTGAGGATCCAGCTGCATTTGCTATAGTTGAGAGAGGCAGAGGAAAGGGAAGAAAGAAAGAAAATTAGGTCGACAACAACAGGACCAAACATTTCCAACAGCAGAGTGAGAGGGATTTATCCTCGGCTACGCTGGGTGAGAGATCAGAGGAACATAGATACATCAACAAAGGCTTCATGTCTCCAATTCTGGCCGTCTGTGTTATAACAAATATATGTAAGCTGATTAGGGACACTAAATCCTTGGTAACGGGGTTCAGGGCCCAAGAAGAATTGACACCACTGGACCAGAGGCATTAGCAGAGGATCTCCATGGCGAGGCCACACCATCCTCTGTCAGTGAGAGGAGTATTTGCAGAAGTATTTTTTGTCTTGTTGCATTTTGGTCAATATAACTATTAATTCAACTACTAATTCACACTGAGAGATATAAAGGAGGCAGTTTATGATCTGCCCCTGTTTCTTTAGATGTTTGGAATGAGCCCTGCTCACAGCCTTATGATTAGGAAGTGTAACCTTATTACTGTATTTTTGAGAATGTGTCTTAGAGAACACTTAACAAGAAAAAGACACATTTTTTTGTCTTTTACAGCCTTCTGTTTTTCTTTCTTTTGTAATCTGCCTTTTCCCACCCACGCGGTCTTTCTGAATCTAGTAACATAAATGATAAATTATTTTACATAGAACTATGACATGATCAGCCCTACTTACTCCATTACCAATACTGTATCTGGTTTTACATGACAGCAAGGTTCCAGTAAGACATCATTATCCATCTCACGCACCTTCATTTTCTGCTGGTGGTGGTAGATCTGCCATGCGATCTGGACATGCACTGCGCACCACTTGCCAGGTTTCTAAAAATTTAGAGAGAAACTGAGGTTAGCCTGCTGGCTTTGATATAGGGAGCTAAAAATGGATTCTGGCATTGAGATTTTCTGGCCAAACTACAAAGTGGGAACTCGTCAGAATTTTCAACCAGGCAATGGATTAAGAAAATCTAGCCCTGACTTTAGCCCAATAGAGACCTCAAAGCTAACCTTAAATGCAGCCAAAATCCTGCATTTCCTTGATCAGGAATTGTTGAAGAATTTGCAGTTTTAGACTTTGTGGCCTGGCCAGAGAGATGAAACATTTAACAAAAGATGGACTGGGAAACCACTTACCCTAACAGATGTCCTGAATGGATCTGTTATCTGTATGGACAAACAGATAATCATTATCACCAATAACAAAGATAAGTAGCCAAAATGTGCAGTTCTGCAGAGCTCAGAAATTGCCAATGTTGGAAAGCCCAAACCATGCTGGGACTTCCCTTTCTAAAGAATACATGTCCTTACTTTTAGGCACTTTGCCTGTGACCACAGAGATGCATTGGGAGAAATGTGTTGTCTCTAAAAGATGCTGATGCAAATACATGCATTCTCATCTCTCTGAGACACATACAGTATGCATGGCACATGTGTTGCTTTCACCAGAAGAACAGAGCAGGAGCAGACTGGTTCGGATGCTATCGGCCTGATTGCTTACCCGTGGATCCTTCTGTAGGAGTGTGTGAGGTACTGCTCCAGGACGTGCTGCTACGTCGATGGGATTTGATGCCTGACAGAGAGAAAGAGAGACAAAGAGAAACAGATAGATGGTGGTCAACCAAATCTACAGTTACAACATATGTAGATGAGAGAAAGAAGGAAACTATAGCATACACAACACTTCAGGAGGTATTCTGACCTCCCATACTTAATTTTAAAGGAATCATTTTGTTTAGTTGTCATTTTCTACTATAGAAAAATCATTGGAATAACTATTGCAATCCTAAATTTCATTCCCCCATCTCGGTATGGCATATCTGATAATCGATAAACATTGATGTCAGTGGCATAGAAACCACCGAAGATTCTGAAGCTAGTGGTGCCAGCATCACTTTAACCTTATATCCCCCTTCAGTAACACTATATCTCACTAATCCTCAACAACTGCTACTATATGGCTGACGTCAGTAGATAAAACTGCAGTGATGCTGCAGGCGCTGATCCATGCCAGAGTAACATAGCTCTGATCTCTCCGATCTCCTCTTTAAGTCTCTGGAGCGCAAGTGCCTAGATCAGCCTTGTTAATCCATCCCTACTGTACATCAGGGATAGGAAGATCCTGCAGCATGACCTGGGTCACCAGCCCCGGCAAACAAACACACATCCCAAGCCCTCCCCCACAAACTCCTCTCTAAGAATACTTAACAGGGGCTTTGGACGCATAGGACTGTTCCTTGAACCATCTGGAGGGGCCTTTGACAAAAGGGCCCCTCCATAACAGAGCCCCCTGGGAATAGGGCCAGCGGATTTAGGCCAGCTTTGATTGGTGGCTTACACCGGGTCACAGCCGCTGGGCATCTGCCAGACAGACTGACACCCTCCCACCCCTTCCCATTCCTCACATCCCCCCCGCCCCTGCATCTTCTCTCCTTGGCTCTCCTATACAGACAGACATCACTTTCTTATCTTTGGCAAGGACTGTCACAGTTCGGGTCACTGCATTTCACATTTTCAATATGGAGACCTCTGGGGAATGGTGTGCGGTAAAATATCTAATCTATACCGTGTCTATGTGAGCATAGTGTATAAACTTGTTTTACTTGTTATTTCTACTAGAGATATAACTTTATATCCATATTTCTTTTATGACACATATAGTGGGCACGGTTTTTCCATCTCAAGTAAAGACTACAGCACTGTGTCTTTCTCGGGTACGCGAGGCACGTGGCTTGGAAGTAGTGGCATTTTGATTGTTAAGGTGCTGACAATTTTATTTACAAATAACAAAGTAGTAATAAATAAATAAATATTAAAAATGATTATTTTCTGGTTGCGTACATGCATAAGTATATAGTATATGTATTTATGTATGTATGTACATATATTAATACTTCGTCTTATATTTGATATTATTTTATCTGTTTTTATGATATTCTGTTCTTAATTAAAATATTAAGTGCAAATAGCATGAAGGGGCTTTTTGTTGTGTTGGGGCTTTCTTAAATTCTCTTCCTGTTTGTAGATTGTGGGCTAAGGGTAGGGACGTGGGGCTGACCTTGGGCTGGAAGGCTCCTTGCAGCGAGCTGAAGGGTCCTGAGTGTGGGAGCAGCGGGGGCATGCCTGGCATGGTGGGGGGGTAGGAGGGGAAGAACTGAGGAGAAAAGAGGAGGATGGGAGACACAAAAAGACACAAAACAAAAATCATACAGAGATACATACAGGACTCAAGTTTATGCCCACACAAAACCACATCCACATAAAATGCTCCCTTGGCAACATGCAAATATGTCAAATATTTGATTTGCCAAGCGCAAATAGCGACTTTAAATTAGAATGGCAAAAAGAAACTCACGTTTGAATGTCTGATGAACGGATTGTCCAGTTTGGGGGTGTATTTGTCGAACTAGAAGTGAGAGAAAAAAGAAAAGAATTAGGAAAGTTAAGTCCACAGAATGATCTACTTCACCAAAATCCTTCATGCAAAAGCCATCTTAAATAATAAGTCTTATTATTTTTACATCACAAAAACAAAACACATGATCAACATCTGTGACTGGTAATAAGCAGGGTTTTGATCCAGAATAATAAGCCCTGGAGTAAAGCAGCTGGCTTGCACTGGTCATGGGTTTACTTAAACTGCATGGTCAGATAGGCAGTTAAATTACTAACAATACGACCGCTTTAGCAGACTGCCAAGATGAAGACAGCCTGCATGATTTTCCAATTGAGCATACAGACGTTGGGCGTGGAGGCCCAGCTTGGGAATCAGACCATTTTAAACCCAGACCAGTTGTTTCTATTCACTGGAAAATTTGTAGAAATGTGAATCTAATTGCTTTTGACTGCTATGGCTTGCTTTTTTTTTGATGGTATAGACGGGAGGGGAGTGTGTGGAGACATATAGTTTGTTTACAAAAGACTAAAAAAAGAGATTTTGTCAAAAACAAACAAACAAACAAACAAACAAAAAAAAAACAGGCCAGTTCTCTGTGCATAAAATCAGGGAAAGAAGATGGAGCCTCTTTGTGTGTCTGTCTTGTATAACTGAAAATGAATCGAGAAAATGGCATTCGCAATGGTTAGGAGCCAATTCAGGACAGCATGAAACTGATCTAACCCTTGACATGCTGATTTGATGTGAGGAAACCTGTGATAGAACTATGCCTACAAGAACGATCTCTACTGGAATTTGCTTTATAAACTATGTCATTGTATGAAAAAAAAAAAAAAAATCTGATCATGTCCTGAACACATGAAAATCTAGTCAGTAAGCTGAGAAGGAGTGAAGGGAGGGAGAGAACGGAGAATGTTGCCCCGTGTATGAATGGAGACTTTGTATGTCTGTTCGCAAGCCAATACTGGCTCTCTATTTTGAAACAGGCTAATTACAAGTGACAGTAACTTATTCCTATTCCGCAAATACACAAACCATTTGCAGGTACTTTTTGCGAGTGTTTTCACAAAGCTCCCTTGGCAGGCGCAAACGCTTTGGGTTTACATAAAACAGGAAAATGAGTGGGTATGAATCAGTGTTTCTGTATGCGTGTGTGCAGCGACACGGGTGGTTGAGGGGGGAGTGGGTGTAGGGTTGGCTAAGCCGCTGGTGGAGACATAGTGTTTTGAGTCAGGGGCCCTCTGGTGAAGCAGGGCCATTTACATCTGCACACAAAATGGCCGCAGCGGCAGCAATGGTGTTGGCGGCCTTGTTTGTGGGCGATAATGGGCCCAAATCAAAGACAGACAGCCTACTGAGAGGAAACGCAGAGCCAGCTTCCGAGCTCATTAAACAGCTCCTCTGCCTTTCTGAAGGCGCGGCTTGTTTAATGTCTGACACTGGGAGAGGGAATTTGGCCGCTTTACGGCCTTGTAAAGAAAAAAAAAGAAAAAAACAAAAAGTCTTGCCCTTGTAATTTATGGGGCCTGTCACAGTTTTATAGTAAACAGCTTTGGCTAATTAAAGCTTAATATTTCATCTTAGAACAATTAAGGATATTCCTTGTCCAAAGACATGGCAGGGGCAAGGGGGTGGGGTAGAAAAGACATTCAGTGCTGCCATTTGGCAAGCCAGCTGCTTGAGGGCGTTGAACAATAAACAAAAATAGAGGCTTCATAATTTCATTAATTACAGCCATTAGCCAAGTACTGTTACATAGTTGGAATGACATGCTGCGTCTAGTGAGAGAGAGAGAGAGAGAGAGAGAGAGAGAGAGAGAGAGAGAGAGAGAGACTGCAGGACTGGGCCATTGCCTTTTCATGACAATACAGTAAAAACAACCACAACATCATGATTACTTCTGCCTCTTGAAGGAAAAATCAAAGAGAAGAAAAACAGCATTGTTACAGAGGGGAAGAAGGGAGGGGAAAAAGCATAAGTTAAGTAACAACACAGTTTCAATTAAAAGGGAAAAAAACAGTAGAGGACATTAAAGGCAGTCTCAAATTCCATTTTAACAACACAACAAGAGATGGGGGTATGTACATCACGGGCTACATAATGCCACAGCATTAGTGAAATGAGGAAAATCACCTCTTTCATCTTCAAAGACAGGGCTATGTGCTGTATATAATTCCTACCATGACAGGAATGAACAGCAGACCAGATAACGGCACTGCCCTTTATTCTTATCTGAGACTGTGCCATAAATACCAGAGCTTTGATTTCTAATGTACAGGATGGGGATAATCTTGGAGCAGGGCCTTAATGGGACCACAGGCTCTTAATCAGAGGTCATGACACAATGGATCAGATCTATTAGACTAAAGCCAAAAAGCTACAAATGCTACAAATGTCTGAATCGACAGTCACAGATTGCTGTGCATTTAAAATGATGGATGAATAGTCATAACCTTTTTTTCCTCTGTATTAATCTGAGAGCTGCCCCCATCAGACTAGATGGCAGTCAAAGAACGGAAGCAATTACAAACATTATCAAAACAGTGATGTCATCCTGACTTCAACTGCCATGAAGTCATTTGAAATTGGCGCTGGCAACTATGCTTGCTGTTGAGGCACACGCACACGTGGCAAGAACTTGGACACAGATATACACAAATCTGAAGGAATGCATTCACACACCCGCGCGCACACACACACACACACACACACACACACACACGCGTGTTTGATGGTGCCTTTGTTGCTCTTTGTGAACATGCAAATGAAAACATTCAAAACCATTTAAAACACATCCATATGCAAACAATTGAAAAGCCTGGCTTCAGGCACATCCATGTTTTGATCCTCAGCAAAAACTGAACAGCAACATCTATGTTGTCTAAGTTAAGATGAAGGTGGATAATTTAAATAGACTTTGGTAATGCTGGCCTGCTTGGCAGACAAGCCACAAGTCAGAAAATGGCCTTCATGAGAAGTGATGCATATTGTGGACACTAATTTTTATAAATCATTCCAATATACGTGAAGATGTTGCGAACCGTGAAAGTATATATGCACTTGGTCGGGTTTGACCAACCTGAGCAGCAACTAGCACTTATCAGGATGAACTAGTAGTTGTGCCAGTGTGTGTTTGTGTGTGTATAAGGGGGGTGGGTAGCCAGTGGGCCATATCCGCCCAGCATTTGTACTTTAACTTTTATAGTGGAACAGATGTGATGCTCCCAGCTTCTCATCAGCTCTCAGACTTAAGCAGCAGGACAGTATGCAGAAATCAAAGAGCAAAATTCAAACTGAATCAGTGTCATATTTTTTGAAGGGAGGGGTTCCTACAGCTATGGGATTTATTTGGTGTATTTTGGGGTAAAGAAAAAAAAGGGAGGAATTGATTGAAGAGATTGGGAGGGGTGACAGGTGGGTGGGTGGGAAGTTATGGGAGCTTTTTGTTACTTATCCTCACATTTCTGGCTTGGGTACGCACCAGGGGGGGTGCGGTGGGCGGGGTGAGGATGGCGGCCGGGGGCAGACTGGCGGGGAAGGGCGTGAAGGTGTGCTGGTGGGTGTGTTGGTGCTGGTGCATGTGCTGGTGTTGGTGAAACTCGGCCCTCAGGAGCGACACGGGGGCCAGCGGTGAGGCGGACGGCCCCCGGCCCCGCTCTGAACTCTGAACCAGGAAGCGGTTGTTCAGCTCCTGCCTCAGGAGGTCATGCTCTGCAAGAAAGGAGAGCGAGGAAAACCAAAAAAAAAAAAAAAAAAAAGAAAATAAAGGGGTGGGGAGAGGGAAGGGGGGACACAAGAAAAAAAAAGGCACGGGCGCCCAGTCAGTCTTCACAACAAGGGTAGAAGAGAAGAAAGAAAATAGTCACCTGGCATTCTCTGTTTCTCCAGCTCATGCTGTGAGGGTTTTCTACGTGGGGACTCATTGGTGGTGGTAAGAGAGTTGCCTGTGACAATGTGCCAATCAGAATCCCCGAATGAGGCTGGCAATACATGATTGGTTGGTTGAATGATATCAACAGGCTGGTATCTAAAGACAAGAGAG